>VMDR010008741.1:9492-35717 GCA_007922815.1 Macrotus californicus | reverse complement strand
GCGCGGGAGGGCAGAACTGGGGGGTGGTTTGGAAACCTTGAACGTAAGAGTCCTAGAAAAGGCAGGTGTGGATCTCTCCAGCCTGCACTGAACCTGGCCGGAGGGCAGAAACTATTTCTACCCTCAGAATGACAAATAGGAAAAGTCTGCTCAGAGGAAACAACTCTAACGCAGGACTGCCCAGTCCAGCACCAGGGCCGCAGCTGGCTCGTAGCTCCTGGGGGCTGTGGTGAGTCTCACCCAGCTGTCTGAGCATGGACTGACTCCTGTGGCAGCGTTCCCAGTTGGAAACAGGCCCTTGGCTAGTTTCAGCTAATTCCACCCACAAAGTGGTCTGTGAATGCATGCGGAAAAGACTCCCAAAGGGTCTGTCTGCTGAACACCGTCACTGGGCTCGTCACCAGTTTTTAATAAGAACGACATCGTGATGGTATTATTCCTGATGATGATGACGATGGCAGCAATACTAATACTCGGCCCTGTAAGCACAGTCTCCTTCTGAGGACCTTGCATCACAAAGACTCAGTGAGCCTCCCAACAACCCTGCCAGGTGGAGTAGCGTTAGCCCCACTGCACAGATGGGGACACTGAGGCCGAGTGGCAGAGATTTGCCAAAGGCACATACTGATGCTGGAGTCAAAGGAGAGAAGGGGACCTAAACGTCCTGACTCCTCTTTGGCCAGTTCTCCACCAGTTTTGAGAAAATCTAACAGCCACTCCCCACAACTTCTTCAGAGGGGCCTGGCTGCAGTTAGACTCACTCACTGCCCTGGCCGGTGACTGCCATGTGTGGACGCCAGCTCCACTGCCCGGAGCCCGAGGTGGAGCACAAAGCCCAGCTTATCTCCCCGCTGGCGCTTGTGCTTCCTGAGATTCTACCCTCACAAACACGCTATTCTGCTTCCTCTAGGATTTCAGCTCTGCGCACCAGGAAATGGAGTCACGTTCCTGATAAGAAGTTAATTTCCCAGGACACAGAAACAGACAGAAGCTAACAGGTTAGAAAGACATGCAAAAGTGGGGGCAGGAGCGGACAGGGAGGACTTTCTTGTCCAGTGAAGTTAACCTAAAAGACAGCAGGAAAAGGAAGAGCCCTCTGTCTTTCACCTGAAGACGGCAGCTAGCCCGTGAAAGACAAGCCCGCCCATGTAAGGAAAGCCAGCCCGGAACTGCAGCTGGGGTCCTGCAGAGGGGCTCTCTGCTACGGTGATGTGTGCAGGCACCTCACCAGCAAAGAGCTGCTACAAGTGGCCAGAAGCACTAGAGGGGGGGAAGACTGGTCTGTCCCTTCTCCACAAGTCAGTCTCCTGTGCGACCATACTCCTCTGGACCCAACTGAGAACCGACTTCTGCTAAGCTCAGGGATATGTCCCCCCAACCCTCCCCAGCACGTACTTGATGCTGTCGGTGTGGGTTTTGTATTCCATAATGGTGTTGGGAGGTAGGTTAAGCACTCGCCGAAGCGTGTCCCGGATTCGAGCTGTGGTTGCTTGGTCGCTGGCAGTCTTGTTCCATATTGAAATAATGTCCTCCTACAGGAGGGACAGGGGCTCATCAAAGCCAGCCGGAGGCAGGGGGAGGGAAAGGCAGCACGTGAAACCAGACCTGCCCACGGGCGGCTTACCTGGAACCGGACAGAGACCACCGCCCCACAGATCTCCTCCCCAACCATGAACTGTTCCCCCAGCATGGCCAGGATGAGGTTCTCCCAGCAGCGGGATGCCAAGCCCTTCCGTAGCCGAATAATCCACTTGCCGCCATTTTTATTCGCATCATCCTGTGAAAAGACAAGAGAGCAGTGAAGTCACAATAGTTTCACAGCTCTTTTTTCTTTGGCGTGACCCCTAAGAGCTCCTGTCACGTTCCAGAAAAGGGGTGCTAGGGAGAGAAGAGAAAGAAAAGGAAAACAAGGTGGGGGTCCTGATACAAGCCAGCTGGAAAAATGTCTCAACGGAACTTTAAAAAGGACCCTCTTTTTTGAAACTACTTTAGGAATCAAAATGATGTCATGTTTCAAACACAGATCATCCTTATTTCATTAGCCAGGAGTCTGCCAAGTGTCACCATGTCACAAATACAGACAGGAAGCCGGTCTTTCCCAGACCCAGTCTAGTCGAGGACACAGACAAGAACATGAACTACTGCAGCAGTCTGAGCAGTGCTGCTGTATCAGAGATCTGCACAGCAAGTTCAAGAGCGAGACCGTTAGAAAAACTCCAGAGGGTCCTGGCTGGTGTGGCTCAGTGGATTGAGCGCAGGCTGCGAACCAAAGGGTCGCTGGTTCGATTCCCAGTCAGGGCACATGCCTGGGTTGCCGGCCAGGTCTCCATTTGGGGGTGCATGAGAAGCAACCACATATTAATATTTCTCTCCCTCTCTTTCTCTTTTCCTTCCACTCTCTAAAAATAAAATCTAAAACAAAAAAAACAAAAAACACCATATTCTTAAAAAAAAAAAAGAAGGAAACACTCAAGAGGAGGAAGAATTTAAGCTGGGCCTCCAGGGACCCAGGAGTCGGCTGGGCAGAGCAGATGGAGGGCCTGCAGGCACCGGGAGGAGCACGTCCGGGAGCAGACTCCGACTGAGTGTGGGACAGGGAGGCGAGGGAAGGGAAGAGTTAGTGAGGACGCGGGACGGGGCCTGAAAGGCCAGCTAGCTGCAAGAGCATGTGAGCGATGGAGAGCTGCATGATATGTTAAATTTTGGGGCGGGGTGGGGGGGAGGCGTGATCACATTCATCTTCTAGAAAGACACCATCACACCAAACTAGGGATGGATTTCAGCAAAGCAAAGAGATCACAAAGCTCAGCTCTGAGTCTCCGGTTGTTGCCTGTAAGCTTATTTTTTACCCACTTTCGTCTTAAATATACTTTGATAATACAATACATGTACAGCCACTTCTATGGGAGTAGGGGTAATTTACAAAACAACCCGAGTGTCATTACAACACCCTTTTGGTGATGAAGCGACCTTTCAAACCACCCAGTACCAAGCCCTCCAACAGGCGATGGCGCCGTGTCTTTACTGGAGGTCCCAGTCCTAAGGAGGTGCCAAACAGTGATGCAGTTTCGAGAGAAGACTTTAAAATACTTTAAACCTTGACAAGGCTAAAAAACAAAAACCCAAAACAAAAAAAACCGACTTGCTCAGAAAAGCAGTGTGAGGCCCTTAGTCCTTACCTCCCACATGGGTTTAATTCCTTCTTTGAAGAGATGGAAGTCACTGTGGCCTGTCAGGTCCCCGGGGCGTACCATGTGGCTGTAAAACCTCCAGAACTGCTCCACCTGTGAAGAGAAGGCCCCAGGGTACAAAAGACGTGACTTCTCTTTTTCTCTGAATGCATGAATGCAAGCCTCACCTAAGAGAAAAGCATAAACATGGAAGACACAGTTTCAGGCTCTACTTCGGAAGGGCATACCTCCCTTTGGAGGCTCGTGTGGGAGGCCAGGCGTGTCAGATAGAAGCATATGGCAAAAATGTACCGCTGTTGACCCAAGAACAACCCCTCTGGGTGAGAAATGCCAGCCTCAGCCCGGGCCTCTGCTGGTAGAGTTGTACCCATCAACACACCCTCCCTCCCGCACAGGCCGCAGGACACCTGTGACCTGCTGTGGGGACCTTGTTCCACGCAACGGAAACCCCTTTCATCCTCTTGATCACAGACTGTTCACTCAAATGCAGCATCAGCGACAGTGAGATGCACTTCAGTCCCGCTCAGCTACTGAGCCTGGTGACAGGACCAACGTGGACCCTATGCTGCACCGCAGTGCCTTTGCCGAGGCCAGGACAGTCCAGAGCCAAGCAGGACTCAGCCTCTCGAACTTGGGGTTTAAGTCCCTGTTCGCTCATTTCAATTACAGGTGGCATTCGGCATTGTTTTGTTTTAGTTTTGGGTGTATAACACAGTGGTCACCTGTGCCCTCTACAAAGTGATCCCCCGGTAGTCCCAGCACCCACCTGGCACCGATAGTTATTACATTTTGAGTGGCTATACAACAGTCAATGTCCCCGTGCTGTCCTGGCCGTCCCCATGACTGATCCTTCACCTATTCCGGCCAGTCCCCGCCCCGCACCCTCCCTGGCAATCACCAGCCTGTCCCGTGGAGGCCCCTTTTTCACTGGAACGTTTATGGGGCTCCCTGACCCTCCTCCACGGCCCCATGGGGAAAGCAGACAAACTTCTCTGTCTGGTGTAGCTAGTCCTGTTCCTCAGCAAGGTGCTGAGAGGAGATGCTGCTTCCTGATTTCTCTGTGAGTCACAGGCACACCTACTAAGTGCTGCCCATGGAAGGGGCACATTTTAGGAGGAAAGAAAAAATGTGGACCAGTCTGGAGAGAAACCATTGGCTTCCGCCAACACACTGCTCAGAAGGCTCTAAGCAAAAACACTGCGAGACACCAGAGCTGTGCAGCTGAACGTGGGCAGTGAGAGCACAGAAGCTCAGGCCGTGTCTCTGGACCTGGGTGGCAACCGAGGAGAAGGGGACTGCCACTGTGGGAAACGTTGGTCCCTTGGGCTCCTCCATAGGACAGGAACCCAGGCAGTGCCGCGTGCGACAGACGAGTCAGGAATGAATGCCACCGGCAGCGTCTCGTCTCAGCACCTGCTCTGTGTACCTGTTTAAGACGACCTGGGACAGTAAGCGGTCACGCGTGCACAACGAGCCATCACCTTTTTCCACTCAGACAGAGCGGAAAGGAAGGAAGCACGCCCCAGACCCTGCAGCTCACTGCGGTTAGGGACTGGGGAGGGGCTGGGGAGGGAAAGGCACAGAGGCCGCCCCAGTCCCTCAGCCGAGCGCTGCTTCATGGCCGGTTCTGCCCCACTCCGCGCTCAGGCCAGACTGCACGGTCTCACAGTCACAATCTTGTATCCAAACCAGGGGGGATAGGGCGAGCAGCTCAAAACATGAACTAACTTTGAAAGATTTTTCCCCCTTCTCTTCAGGAAATTTTGGTTTCTGAAACTCTTAACTGAAAAAAACAAAGTGTTCAAACTGTTACTGGGGTGCAGAAAGGGCCTCAGAACGACCTTCCTCCAGCAGAGTGGAGGACACAGTGTCAGAACCCGCCCCACCCACAGGGTCCAGCACCAGAAGAGCACACCCCGTGACCCCCAAGTCCAGCGCTCTTTCCATGTTAAACCGCTGCCTTCTGAGTCACCCGATTTCAAGAACTTTTACGTGCTGTTAAATACCAGGATTAAGGACAAATGGGAAACACTGCTTTGGATTTACCAAAGGGTTTCACAATGTAATTACTTCCTGGTGAGGAATTTAATATTGGGAGGCATCTCTTACTGCCTTGAATTACGCGGCAGTGGACTGGAACACCGTCACCCACCCAGCGAGTATGGAGGAATTAACCCAAGATGGCACTCGTGATAAGATCTATTCAACCCGACATGTGTGCCAAAGGAAACAAAAACCCTCCTTTCCCAAGGTGGGTAAACTACGCTTTCCTTGAGAGAAAACAGCAAGAAACATCTGTGGCTCCCAGGAAGGGCACCAACAGGACCCTGAGTGCAAGCTCACTCCCTAGTTCAGTCAGTGTCTTCCCTTGACCCTCATGAGCTCAACCAGCTGTTCGCACCCCCAAAGCCACCACTGCACTGCACCAGCCAGTGCTCCTGCACAACAGGTCACACAACTTCTGTGACAGGTTCAGAAGTGCCAGGAATAAAGCCGACCCTTGAACATCGAAGGTGTGACTGCCCGGGCCACGTGGAAAAGAAGTGTGTGGCAGTGGGCCCCCGGTTCTTCCCAAGAACATTCCTGTCCCCGTGTCAGAAATTCCTGGCCAGGCCCTGCTTCCCTAAGTGCAAGGGTTCAATTCATTTTAGAGCCCCACTAGTGCCTGGAATTCACTCAACAAACACTCCTCGGACCAAATATGCTCCAGTGCACAAGCTACTTCTGACTTTTCAAAAGAGCCTACATTTACCAGTGATGAGGGAGCATCTGCCTCTTCTCTCGTAGTAATCGGATGAACTAATTACCAGTCACACCCAACAGTAAGTGGGTAAATAAATAGAGCTCGTCTAGCAAGCAAACACTCGAAGGACGGGCATCTCTCATCGCGTGTCCCGGTGCACTGGAAGACGGCAAGGGCTCTGCCACGTGGCTCTCACGGCTGCTCCACCTGGGCTCCCACACTGGGTCCTCCACCTTGTCAAGTACATGACGGCTGCTTGTGACTAGAGAGCAGACACTTGGCCCAAGTCTCACGTTCACATCCGTAATATCTGGGGAACATCGCTGACCTCCCAACGCTTGAAGAAAGTTACACAGAGTGGCTATTACCATGTCCTTCCGCTTCATGACTCTATTGTAACACTTAGTGTCTATCAGGGGTTCCTTTTCTATGTCTGCTTTTAAACAGGGCAGATACCCCAATAATTTCAAGAAAGTCACAAACTTTGCATTTGATTCTTCCCAGAGACGAGAGGCGCAGCACACAGAAGTACACAGTAAGTGGCAGTTTCTCAGGGAACACAAACCCAGCGACCTGCCTGTGAGGGAGATAAGACAGAGCTGGGCTCCCTGTTCCGACAGGACCCACAGAAATGAGCATTAGAGATTTCATTTGCCTTCTGAAGACAGAAGGGAAGATGCTACTCTATACACATAATCACTAACAGATGCAAAACCCTAGTGGGAGGTTATACAAAATACAAAAGAATCATCCTGACTGGTGGGGCTCAGTGGACTGAGCATTGTCCTGCAAACTGAAAGGTCGCCAGTTCGATTCCCAGTCAGGACACAGGCCTGTGTTGCAGGCCAGGTCCCTGGTTGGGGGCATGCGAGAGGCAACCGATCGATGTCTCTCTCACACATTGATGTTTCTCTCCCTTTCCTGCTCCCTTCCCCCCCCTCTACAAATGAATAAAATCTTAGAAAAATATGTTTTAAAAAATACAAAGGAATCTTTTGAAGTTTACTCTTGACTTAACCATCAAGCTTCATGAGGATGTCACACACTATGAAATTTTGCACCCCTCACCCTGGACACTGCACATAGTGAGGACTCCATACACATTCACTTAAACCAGCCTGCATCTCCATGTGGCCCCTCTGATCAGTCCCACAATTCACATACTGGTTGCCTATGGGTGTATAATGGGAAACCCAAGAATGACCAAATCTGACCTGAGAGACGCAGAAACTGGAGCCTAGAGAGGCAACCAGGAGGGTAAGGAAACACAAATGGGATGGGCACGAATGTACCATAAGGCTCACCAGGTACTCACAGAGGCAAAGGTGCCGATCTGTTTGATGTTCTGCTCGTAGCTCTGCGAGCTGGTGGGCCGGCCAGGGGTCCTCCTGGAGTACCAGAACGTGTAGTTGTACTGCAGGGGGTGCTCTGCTGGCCCAGGGACAACAGCCTGCGAACGAAAGGAGGTGTGTCAGTCCTGGCCGCTCTCCACGCGCTCTGGGACGGAGAAAACGTGTTCTGGCGTCACCCCTCACCCTCCCCAGGTTACTGCCTGCAATGTGCCCAAGGTTCTGCCCGCACAGTAAACTGCTGTAGCGGTTAACCGACTCTAAGTCCCTGTAACACCTTATCTCTGCTCTGATGGCTTCTGCAACCTTCTTCTTCCTAAGTATTTGTGCTTGTACCTTATCTCAACACAGTGCCAGGTCCAGCACCACCTCCTCTATGACCCTCTCTCACTTACTGGCTAGTGGCCTAGGGCAAGTTGTTTAACCTGTTTGTGCCTCAGCTACTTATCTGAAAAATGGGGTAAGTAGTAATAATCATCTAGCAGAGATGCTGAGAGAATCAAGTAAATGAATAGACATTAAGAGCTCAGCACAGTGACGGGCACATAGTAGGCACTCAGTAAATGTCAACTACTGTTGCTATCACTACCATTAAATGTCATCTCCCTGATCCATAGTTTCACTCACCTTTGTGTCCCCTTAGCACCTAAGATGTTTGTATCTATAGGATACTCAATATTGGGGTTCTTTTAAAGATTTTATTTGTTTTTAGAGAGAGGGGAAGAGAAAGAGAAAGAGAGGGAGAGAAACATCAATGTGTGGTTGCCTCTTGCACACCCCTCACTGGGGACCTGGCCTGTAACCCAGGCAAGTGCCCTGACTGGGAATCGAACCGGCGACCGTTTGGTTTGCAGGCCGGCACTCAATCCACTGAGCCACACCAGCCAGGGCTCAATATTGTTGAATAAAGCAATAATGATTGCTTTGATTTTTTAAAAATCCTCACCCAAGGACAGACTGATTGATTTTGTTTTTTAGAAAGAAGGGAAGGGAGGAAGAGAAAAATCAATTGGTTGCCTCTCACATGCACCCCAACTGGGGACCGACCTTGCAACCAAGGCATGGGTCCCGATCCAGAAATGAACCTGCAACCCACAGGCCCCCCAGGATGGCTGTGAATGCAGCCCAACACAAAATCGTAAATATGCTTAAAACATTATGGGATTTTTGTGTGACTATGTGTCACAACGTATTTACTGTGGGGCGCAGAGACGCCCAGGGGGTGGACACCCCTGGCTCCGGGATGACACTCCAACTAGGACACACAGGCCAGGGCTGCTTTGATTTTTCAAGAAAAATTAGACAGACCCATCCATCTAATTCTTCAAATTGTCTCTCTTCCAAGTCACTAACTTCAAGGGATGTGCAGGATCTGAAATACTCAGCGACAGCTTGGGAAGCAAGTAAGAGCCTTGTTAGCCCCAGGGTATCCTCCCCGACCTCAGCCAGGAGAGGGCTGGAAAGCAAGGCAGCCCCTCAAGGTCCTGTGCTCCGAGTCCTGGGATGCACTCCGGTGGCCCCACAATCTTTTCTTGAGAACAGAATTGGCTATTACACGACAGTGTGCAGTCGTGTTAATCTGGAATCTTCCAGGTAAACAGGTCCCATGAGATAACCAAGTCTGAGTCCCAATGCAATGTCTCTACACAGCACAAAACTCACCTTCCTCTTGCTGCTGCTCTGACCCTGGTCCCGTTCCGTTTTTTCCTTCTCGCTTTCTTTCTGTGTGCTATTTTCTTCATTCTGGTCATGGTCCCCGCTGTCATCATCTTTCAATCTAAGCAGAAAGGCAAAACAATGTCATCTCCCGACTGAACTGACTCCTGCTTACCTCACAAGCTACCAGGTCAAATGCGCTCCCATGTAACCAGCCCGAAGTCACTCAAAATATGGCAGTGAGACCAGAGAAGGGCAAAGGAACGTAGAAAGTCAATTAGGAGAATTAAACAAAAATGAAGTGCCCATCAGCTAATGTGTGAATTCCAGCAAGCATCATCTTCCAGTTCCCTAACAGGCTGCATAAAGAAGCAAAAGGTAAGCACTTCAGCCCTGGCTGGTGTGGCTCAGTGGAGTGAGTGCCGGCCTGCGGACAGAAAGGTCACAGGCTCGATTCCCGGTCAGGGCACACGCCTGGGTTGCAGGCCAGGTCCCCAGTTGGAGGCGTGTGAGAGGTAATGGATCTATGTCTCTTTCCCTCTCTTCCTCCCTTCCATCTCTCTAAAAATAAATAAGTAAAACTTTTTTAAAAGGCATAAACAGTTTAGGTATTGTTTTCTTGTTCAAAAATAAGAATCAATAATCAGAAGAGTTTCTGGATTAAAGAACTGCTTTGGCATTTCAAACGAAGTTTAAAAACTTACCCATCTTTCTTGCTGTACCTTTTAACCATCTTTCCTACCCTCCCCACTGCTGCTGCCTCAGTGCAGGCCTGCTTCCCATCATCTTAGCTGTTACAATGTCCCTAAATGCTCTCCCCAACACAAACCATCGCTGCCCTCTGTCCATCCTCCACACAGCCAGCAGCATGGTCTCTCTAACTGCAAGCTGACCAGTTAACTTCCATGCTCAACACTCCCCGCTGTCGCTCTGACCGGGCTGCTCGCTTGGTTGGAGGATCAGCCTGTACACCAGAAGGTTGCGGGTTTGATTCCCGATCAGGGCACATACCTAAGTTGCGGATTCGATCCCCGGTTGGGGTGTGTACCGGAGGCAACCAATCGATGTTTCTCTCTCATGTCAGTGTCTCTGTCTCTCCCTTCCTCTCTCTCTAAAATCAATAAACATATCCTCGGGTGAGGATTAAAAAAAAAAGAGCTAAAAAACCCCAAAACTCTCAACTGTTCCTTGCCTTTTGATGCCCACCCTGCAGGATAAAGTGCAATGAAATGTAAGATACTCTTGATCCTGACTCCTGGCACCCACCCCGCCCCCCTGAAGCAATCTACATTCTCCCATCTGTGCTCTGTGCAAACACTATCCCTCAGCCTAAGGTGCCATTCCTCCCACAGCCTCCCACACCTGGTTTTCCTAGATGGAGGGATCCCCTAGAGTAGTGTCTTTGAATCTTTGTATCTCCAGCACCTAGGAAAGGAAGATGCTGCATCAATGATAAATAGAAAAAAAAATGACTGAAAGAAGAAACGAATGTCTTTTTGCCTTATAAGTATAGTCAAATGTACTTCAGGTACTACCTTTTTCAGACTAGTGAAACTACCCCAAGGCTTTCAGGTACACCTAAAGTTCACTGGATTCAGACAGAAAGATACACAAAAGGTGATTTGATAAGAATGCTGTTTAGTCTAGAGCTGGACCATTAACTTATCAAGGATATTCTTTGAAATCACCTTCCTGGCCCTAATAACTACCTAGTCAAATGGAATTACATAATTTTCAAGGAAAGTACTAGAAATGCTCAAATTATAATTCAGATGTTACTCTACGCAGATACAGAAACCTGTTGTTAGGCATTTTCCCTTATTTTTTTGGCCCGTGAGTCCTCACTGCCTAGCACGTAGAAAAGCATTCAATCAGTATCAGAGTTCACAAGCTAGCCCTGTGTCGGGGCCCTGACCAAAGAGGAAGGGGATGGAGAGAGCAGGGATGAGCCTGGCTGTGCCTGTGATGCTGTTGCTTCACTGGCATGGGTCGGCCTCCCTGGACTTCGGGGAGACCTAATCTGTGCTTGTGTCCCTTCCCCTGTGACACTTGGGTTGGTTTGGTTTCCTTTCCAAAAGGAGCCTGTCTAGCACCCAAGGGCCAGAACACTTACTGAGCACCCACCGTCAGTATCAGACACTATGGGTGCCTGTCCCCAGGGGCCTGCCTGAGCAGATGCACTCGGGCCCCGCATGGTATGGAGGCCCTGCTCTCCCCGCACGTGTCAACGCCATCTACTGCCTGGTCCGCACACTCCCCTCACTGCAGTGCACAGCCTGTTTGCAGTTCCCCAACCTCCCCCCATGATGCTCATCATGGGGTCTCTTCTCAGAGAGTCCTCTTTCCCTTCTTAAAGTGTCCTCCAGAGCTGTGAATGAGGGCCACTTTCTCTTGGAAGTAGCTCCTAATCTCTCCCTAAGCTGAGCCTAGCTCCCCTCTTCTGGACCCAAATAAATGTTTGTGCTTGTCCCAGCTGTACCAGCATGGCCAGTGTTTTGGTCTCCTGATTGAGAACATGTCATGGGTTTTTCTATTCCTCAGGCCCCAGACATCTCTCCTCCTCAGGGCATCTGCCAGGGACTCAGGCCATTTCCCTCTCCCCTCAGACCCTAGCCCCTATATCCTCTAGGTGCCCTTCCCTGAAGTCCTGGTTGAAGAGGGACAGTCCCCTCCTTGTGCTCCCCTCTTGTCCAAACAGAGCATGGACATTCTTTCTTTTTAGTGCTTTTGCTGCTAATCACTACTAGAAAAGAGAAAGAACAACAAAAACACTTATGTCGCAAAGAAACACCACCACTCCACCACTTCCTGACCCCCCCCCCCAAGACAATACTTGGAAACCCTAACGACCCTCACCTTGTGCAGTTATTTCTTGAGGGTGGGGCTAACCAACCTCCCTACCCTCTGAGCCGACACTTACGGCGAATTACTTGCCTCTTGTCTTCCAGAGGTCACTATTCCCAGTGGGAAGCTGAGTTTGAGCCAAAATACAGTCCAGACCGAAAAAGCAGTGCTCCCTAGACTCAGATGGTCAACCAGCCTCTCTGAAGCTGTCCAGACCAAGTGGCACCTAATCAGCTCACCAAGCTTCTGCTCAGGTACGTCCCCACACTTTCTGACTAGACAGATTCCTTGTGGGTAAGAACTTAGTTTAATTCACCTTTCTATGTGTAGCATCGGGCAGTGGGAGAAAAGAAAATGCATGCTTAGTGAATGGATCTCTAAAATCAACGCAATACACGGAAGAATAGGACGAATGCCAAATAAGGGGTCCGGCCAATAGTTAGGAACGAGCCAAAGCTAACAAAGACAGAGTAGGGACAAAATCGAGTTTGGCATCTAGATCTGAAAACCTAGCTTCTCTGAGCTGGGACTGCAGCCCAGGGGAAGGGACCTGAGGGTTTTCACATGAACAGGATCAATGGCAATGGTAGCCGACAACCTGACAGATGAAGGGGGCAGGACGCAACAACAGTCTTCAGTTACACCTGCGGAAAGTGGAGCCCACACAGAGGAGGAGGCTCGAGTTCATGAATCTGAGCCCACCTGATCAGACTACAGCACTCAACTCCAGGCACAGGGCTTTTAGGGTTCTGGCAAATTGAACCAAATCCTTAGGAACCACTGGTGCAGAGTGCAGAAGCCAAGTACGTCACAATGGCGTAGAACTGCAGACTTTTTGCATGAAAAACAAAAACAACAGAAAAACCAGGGGCAGGAGTGCTGTCTTCAATTGCTAATTTCAAATGAAAGAAAGCTGGGTTTTTTTTCCTGCATAGCTAGAAGATGGACATTAAAAAACTCTGGCTCTGTATAAGGAACAGTTAATAATTAGAACCAATTATAAATGACCCAGGTTAATTTTTGTCAAGAGGTGCTTGAACCAAGGTTCGACAACACACGTGGGTTTGAATCCCACCACACGGTCCTTCCTGTGGTTGGGGGCAAGCTACTTAGCCTCAGAGCACCTCAATTTCCTTACCTGTGAACGGAGGTAACAAGGGTCCCTTTGCAGGACTGTTAGGACTAGAAATAATATATGAGCCCTGGCTGGTGTGGCTCAGTGGCCTGAGAGCCGGCCTGCGAACCAAAAGGTCACAGGTTTGATTCCGTTAGGGCACATGCCTGGGTTGCGGGCCAGGTCCCCAGTTCGGGGTGCATGAGAGGCAACAGATTGATGCTTCTCTCCCTCTCTTTCTCCTTCCCTTCCCCTCTCTTTAAAAATAAATAAAATCTTAAAAAAAAAAAAAAGACTATATGGAAAGTATCTAGCAAACTGCCCTTGGAAGCCATTATTACCATTCCTAAATTAGCTTATTGCAGACCTCCAAATGATGCGGGTAGGACTGGGCCAGATCACCCATAAAATGTCCTAAGATAAAATTTTGATTCGTTCAGTTTAGTGGAGAAAGGGGTGCAGGCCTGGCAGACAGCTCCACTGAGGCAGGACTTAGGTCTGGCGCCGGAAGTTGCAGGGCTTGTGGTTGGGAGGGGTCGGTGTAGGGCGCTGCCAGACTGCTAGGAGACTGCCGGGAGCACTGAGATCCAGGACCTCTGAATATGCACGCCAGCATTCACTGTGCTGGGAAACAACTAATTCCCCATCAGCAGCAGTGGGTCGCCACCTCAACCAATAGTCATTCCACTTTACATTCATGCATCACTACAGCGATTTACGCCTTAAGCCATGCTGTACGTGATGTGACCCTGTAACACCCCTACAGGGCAGCGGAGCACCGAGGTGGTCGGGTAACGATGGCTCAGAGACTGGGAAACTTGTCTGCTGTCAGACAATTTACTAGACTCCTAGAAGAGAGCTATGACATAATCTACCTCGAGATAACAATCGCTGGGGGGAAATACGCGAAATTACTCTGCATTTCCTTCTTGCACATCTCCGAACTGTTGCTGGAACTAGGACTCAGAGTACCTACAGAAGCCCGGAACGGGGCCACAAGTACACCCGCTGGGCCAGAAACGAGCAGCTCCCGGAGTGTTGGGAGGGAAAAGGAGGGGAGGAGAAAGGAAATAGGAAGGAGTCTCAGGAAGACGAGAACTCCGTCCCAGAGCGGCCGCCGGCCGCATTACCTCACTGCATCTTCACAACTCTACGACCTGGGCTCTTTACCGTCCCCACTCTGCAGGTGAGAAAACAGACTCGGCGAGGAGAGGTGACCAGCGCAGGCCAGAATGGGCGTGTGGGGAGGCTGGTTTCAGAAATTCAGAAGCGGCCAGGCTGCGGAAACACCCAAACCCCTCCACGCCGCCGGCGCACCCCGCACCCGCCGGGGCGGGGCGTCCGAAAATCTCCTTCCGGGCGGCACAACCACCCCTCTCCCGGCCCCTGCGCTTCGCCCTCGGCCCGGGCTGCCCTGGGGTCCCCGGGACACTTGCACCCCGCTCCCCCAGCTCCCTCCTCCCAGCCGGCCGCCTGGGCCGGGTCCAGCCCGCAGCCCGAGCCGGGACGGAGGCCGGCGCCGTGGAGTTGGCGCCGCCGCCAGTCGCGGCGAGGGCAGGCGCGGGGAACGGTTGGGGGAAGGGGCCCCTGGAGGCGGCCGCACGCCACTCACGCGTCGAACTTGTTGTTCATCCTCTCGCCGTCGCCACTGCCTCACGGAGTGATTTCCGCTTCGCCCGGTCCCTCCGCCTAGGGCCCGGCCACTTCCGGTTGCGCGGGGCTCGGCGGAACGTAGGCGCGCGGGCCTGGTGGGGGGCGGATATCCCGGGACGCCCGCCCAGGGCGGCTGCGCGGAGGCGCTCGGGCTTGCGGGCCGCAGGGCTGCAGGCATCAGGTCGGCCCCGTCTCCTCGGCTGTCCACTTCGCGCCTCCAAGGCATCACTCCCCGCCCGAGGCAGCGCGCGCCGCCCCCCTCCCCCAGGCAGGTTCGGAGAAAGGCAGCGCGGCACAGCGAAGGCGCGGGCTCTGGACTCAGCTCGGTACAGACCCCGACTGCAGCCCCAGAGCGGGCAGACCGATCCTCACTCTTAACACCCCCGAGCAGTTTCTTCCTCTTTGGTACCGGCGACACTATACTGTAGTACCTGCCTCCTCGGGTTGCCGTGTGGATCGAAGGAGATGATCCATTTGGGGCGCTAGATACATTAGGTGGTAGCTGTTGTTAATCATCGCTTACTTGGGCCAGGAGCTACAAGAGCTAACCTCCACATTCAGAGAGAGGTTGAGAGACTCATCCCAGGTGACAAAGCTAGCAAGAGGCAGGAACCAGAGCTGGTTCCGCCATCATCACATTGCCTCCTGGATTTAAGTCTCTGCTCCACACACACACGCACGCCCTGGAGTAAAGCTGCTGGTGATTGAGCCCCAAAGCCAGCAACCCTGTACTTGGGAGAGGGGATTATTTCTGGGATCCTCTTCCCTACCCCACAACAATGTTCCATTGTCAGGTCTTCATATGGGAGTTTCATGTTTTTGAATCACCTTCACCCATACCTTTGATCCTGTGATAAGGGTAGATACAAACTGATACCTATGCCCATAGCTGCAGATGAGGAAACAGAGGCTCAGGGAGCACAAATGATTTGCCCAAATTTACCTTCTTGTCACCAACAGAACTCAGGCCCCATCTGTACTCTCAAAGCAGGGTCTTGCTTCCCCCCAGGAAGATGTCAGCTGGCCATCTTGTCTCCTAAGTGGGGTCCAGAGAGGCAGAGCCCAGCAGTTCCCTGGTACCTCCCAGCCTCCCTACCTCACTATTGCTCACCATCCTATGGGACCAGTGCAAATTCTCTGTGGGGTCTTGGAGTGTCTAAGAGTAGGTTAGAGTTGGGAACTCTGTGCTCCAAACCATAAAGCCACCAGTGTTCTGGGAAGCCCTTCTGATTCTGGCCTCAGTTTGCCCATCTGAAACATGGGGATAGAGGGCCTCTTGCTTTTCCATGATGCTGTGAGGAGCTCTTAACGATGGAAAAAGATAAGACTCATGAAATGATTTGTAATTAATGGCACAAGTGCTTATGGGTAGATCATTTGTGCAGGTGAGTACTGGGTGCTTACTGCACCCAAAGGCAGAGAAGGGAGATGGCAGCTGGAGTGGGCTGCTATCTTTTTTAAATTTTTATTTATTATTAATTTTTTTATCCTCATCTGAAGACTTTTTTGATTGCTTTTTAGAGAGAGAGGAAGGGAGAGAGAAACATCGATGAGAGAGGGAAGCATCGATTAGTTGCCTCCCACACATGCCCAGACCAAGGATCACATAAGCCTGGACGGGGCACTGAACCTGCAACTCAGGCATGTGCCCTGACCCGGAATCGAACCTGCAATCTTTTGATTACAGGACGGTACTCCAACCAACTGAGCCACACTGGCCAGGGCTGCTACCTAGGGCTACCATCTTTTGAGAGAGCACTGGTTGCTACTCTTCACATTTCTCTTGACTTTCCTCTTTCAGGAGCCTGTAGGGAACTCATTCAAAGGAAGGGAGGCCCAGGTCTGAAGGGGAAGGACCTTACCTAGTTGGGGGCATCCTGCAAAACAGTCATTAGGGTTTCAAAAATTATGGGAGTTCATAATGCTTTGCTGAAGTGAGGCAAGTGCCAGGAGGAGCGAGCCACTGGCACCCGGAGGCTGACCCCCACGGCACACCCCAAGCACTCCATGACTCCAGCTCCGTCTCTTTATTTCTCCAGCTTTTCTCAGGGCTGTTTGGCTTCCACGGCCCTGAAGGCTGCTTCCCGAAGAGCACACTCATGACCTTAGCAGAACATAGCTGATGAGACCCTGCGTGGCTCACAGCTGTTGGTTGGCTCAGTCAAGCGAGGGCAGGTAGGGGCGAGGGTCCCCAGGGAACGGCAGGGTGGGCACCCGGTTGTAGTGCGCCATGAGGAAGATGCCAGCAGTGCCGCAGACGAAGAGCGAGAGCATGGCCAGGAAGCAGACACGGTCCAGTACACGGCCCACCAGGAACCACTCCTCGTTCCCCTGAGGGCAGGAGACAGAGTGTGGGATGGCCAGTGGCAGCACCAAGCCGGCCCTGAGTCCCAGGACCCTCCTTGGCCTTCCAGCAAGCCTCTGTTCTCTGTTTCCTCGGGCCTTTCCTACCTACTTCCAGTCCTCAACCTGGCTTCTTCCAGAGTCCCCTGGCCCTGATGTCCCCTGTCTTCCCCACTCCCAAGTCTGCTTTTTCCCTCCCCTTGCCCTACCACGGCCACCCCATTCATCCTGCTCCCACATATCAGGGCCCAGCCCCTTGCCAGGTGCTCACAGCCCCTCCCACCCCTGGAAGGGCTTACGCTGTTAAAGTGCCTCTGCTGGCAGCGGGCCCGGGCGACGAAGCTGCAGGCTTCCACACAGGCCCGGATGGCTGGGGCAGCCTGCTTCAGGCTGCCACACAGGTCCTGGCTCCGTCCTGGCTCTGGGCCTTTCTCTGATGAAATGAGAGGGTCCGGACAGTGAGAAGAATGGAGGAAAAACAGGCAGAGGAGGTGGCTTCTCCTTAGGGACCCAAGTCCCCAGCCCGCACACGTGCCCAACACTCCTCTGCGGTGCCTGGTGCTTTGGCCAAAAGACAGCACTCCCTGCCTGGGGTCCACGGGGAGGAGTGCCCCCAGTATCACACCCTCTGCCTCACCTAGTCTCTCCAGCGCTGCCCTCACCAGCCCATTGCGCTGCCGTTGCCGGAAGAGGAGTTCACTGCGAGGCAGGCAGAGGGCTGCCTCTTCCCCACCCGACACTGACTGCCCCGAGGAGGAGCCGTTCTGCAGCCGGGGCCGGGCCTCCGACGCAGCCACTGGGGCCAGTGGGCGCACGTGCATCCGCAGCAGCTGGGGCAGGAGCCGCAGGAACACCTGCAGAGGGGATGTTCTGTGTGGCTTGGTTGCATCTGAGCAGAAGATGGAGGCCGGCACAGAGGGCTCACGCCGCCAGGGGTCTGGAAGCAGCACAGTGTGGGCGGCGGCTTGGCCCTGATGCCGCCTGGGTGTTCTGTGCCAGACATTGGGGCCGGGTGTCTAAAGTTCTGTGCACATCGGAAGCACCAGGTTCCGAACACAGGCCACTGGGCCGCACCCTGCTATTCTGGCCCAGGATGTGGTGGGGGTCCTGGGAATCCGCATTTGTGACAGGGGCTTCAGCCGATGGCTACAGGTGGGTTGCAGGTTACACAGATTCTGGAGCCAGACTGCCTGGTCAGAATCTTGCTGCCCCCACTTTCTACCTGTGCGACCTTAGGTGAGCTACTTAACCTCTCTGAGCTTCATTTCCTCATCTAAAAAGTGGAGATGAGTCCTGGCTGGTGTGGCTCAGTGGATTCAGCACCGGCCTGTGAACCCAGGGGTTGCCAGTTCAATTCCCAGTCAGGGCACATGCCTGGGTTGTGGGCCCGGTCCCCGGCACAGGGCACATGAGAGGCAACCACACATTGATGTCTCTCTCCCTTCCCCTCTCTCTAAAAATAAGTAAATAAAGATCTTTTTTTTAAAAAGTGGAGATGATACTAATACCCACAGCAGAGGGGTTTTATGAAGAGTAAATAAGCTAGTATGTGTCATGTGCCTGCCACTTGGTAAGCAGTCGGAAAGCTCTTGGTGTTACTAGCTCATTGGGGCACATGCTTCAAGATGTACACAGGGCAGGTGTGCTGCTGAATATGGGAGGGGAGGTGTCGGCACAGGGATAGGGTGCTGAGGAAAGGGCATGTCGGTGGACTGGGGGGGGGTGCTGGGACGGGCAGGGAGGGGCCTTGCCTTGCGGACCCCTCGGGCCATGGAGTGTGTGTGTGGGGACCGCAAGGACACGTTGAGCACGACCACAGCATTCACAACAATGAGGATGGTCACCACCAGGAGGAAGGTCAGGTACCTGTGGGGTGGGGTGGGCAGGAGGTGGGGCCAGCCCTTCAGTGCTGCATCCCCAGATGCCAACCCCGCCCTTAGCAACTGTTCCCCCCAGGTCCCCTGGGTGAGATGCTGGCTTTGGGGAGAGGGAGGAGGTCATGGCAGGAGGGCAGTGCGGAGGAGGTGGGTGGCAGACCTGAGGACTGTCCTTACTTGCTGATGAGGGGCACAGCCTGGGAGGTCTCAGGCACCTTCTTAGCCACGAGGAAGAGGAAGACAGTCTGGGCCAGGAGCACGTTGATGGCGACAGTGCACTTCTGGCCACCCGCTGCCGGTGACCCAGAGGTTCTCAGAGCAGGTCTCAATCTCCCTGCTGTGGGGCCCCTCCCCCCAGAAGGAGCCCACTGCCCCTGGCCCACCCTTCGCCCTGCCAGCTGTCCCCTGTGTTCCTGGCTGGGGCCCACAGCTCCCCTCCCGCAGGGGCAGATACCCTTGGCCGGAAGGAAGTAGATGAGGATGGCGACGGAGGAGATGAGCACACAGGGGGCGATGATGTTGATGACGTAGAAGAGGGGCTTGCGCTGGATGAGCAGGTAGAAGGCCACCTTCTGGTGGCCTGCCTCCTCCGCTGGGGCCACGGTGTCCAGCAGCATCTTGGCCGGCCGGTGCCGGATGGCCCACTCCCCGTTCTCTGTGGGCGGCAGGCCGGGTGGGCACAGGGAGTGGGCCGGGCAGATCCCTATGGCCTGTGTGCGCCCGAAGGACTGCCGTTGGACAGAAACAGCGAGGGAAGTGGGATGTTTGATCCCCCGCCCTCCAAAATGGGAGTCGTTATCATGAGGGAGGTCAGAAGTCTGTAGGGCTGTTAAAAAACCCATTTTATGGTTTGCTTAGTTTCATCTTGAGCTGCACGGGTGATCTTGCAGTGGTGTGGTCTTGGCCTAGCCTTGTCCCCACAGCCAGGTCCAGCAGGGATCCTGGGTGGCGGTTACCTGTGAAGGCCTCGGGGTCGATGAAAATCCACTCGATGGTCTGACCACCCTCCTGGCTCAGCTGCAGGTTGATCTCGTTGGTGCTGTAGGTCTGGGACCTGGGGGACGGGACAGGGAGAGCATGGACGCATGCAGACCCACCTGTGCGGTGTGCAGTGGAGTCACCAGGGGGCCACTGCAGGCAGTTTGGCCTAAAAAAGTACAGCCAATAATTCTGAGTTCTCCACAAAACCCTGGCGGCAAGATGAGGGGGCTTGGGTTCTTTGGGCCCCTGAGGAAGTTTAAATTAAAGGGCCAGGAGACTGAGGCTCAGTGCGGTCACCTGGTGTCCAAGGGCCTGGGGTTACTGTTCTCTGCTCTTCTGCGGCCTCCCAGGCAGGAGGGGCCAGAGCAGAGCAAACCCCACCTGCACTGCTCAGGTCTATTCACTGAGGATGGCTCCCTGCAAGGCCTCCCTGTGAGAAGGCTGCTCCTCTAGACTCGAGAAGACACTCGCCCAGATCCCCTTCTGCACTGATGGATGAGGAAACTGAGACCGCCCGGCCTCTCCATTGGGCTAGAGGGGTAGTGGTCTCATGCATGTGTTGGCACACATGTGTGTACCATGTATGTTGTGGCACGTGCATGCCCACTCACCCCTAACCCAGACATTCTTTTCTCCCCTTGGGGTACGGGCAGGGAAACTGAGGCAGTGAGGGAACGTGGGTGACTCCAGGTGTCTGGACCTGAGACAGGCACAGAGGCCTCAGAGAGATGGAGCCAGGCCCCTGGCCAGAGGCCTCACGTCCCCCACCCCACCAGGGCCCCTCTTAGGGCAGCCCCCACACCCCTCGCCACAAACAAACGGCCTCACTGGAAGATGAGGGAGCAGTTCTGCCAGTCGAAGGGGAAGTAGGCAACGGAGACAGGGCAGGAGGAGCGGAAGATGGCAGGCGGCAGCCAGTAGACGCAGCCGTCTGGAGACACGAGCACGTTGCAGTAGAGGGCCACCTCGAACACCCCGTCCACGCTGCGGGCAGGCCAGGCCACGAGGCTGCCGAGACCCGTACCGACACCAGCCCTCTGCCCGGCTTGGACGGGGCCTGGGGACAGCACCCCCTGCCAGGGGCCATGCCCCTGCCTGGTCCCCACCTGGCTGCACAACCCACCACCTTCCCCAGCACCGCCCTGCCTCACCCACCCCACCAGGCTCCCCGGGCCATCTCCTACGCCCTGCTGCGACCCCGCTGCGACCCTGCTGCGACCCCGGCTCCCTTTGGTGGCTCCCTTCAGAACGGCCACCATCATCTGTTCATGCTTTGCGAAGTGCCAGGGCTGAGCACAGTGTTTTCCTGTCTTGCTGACCCTCAGCTCTCAACAGCTTCTATAGGAGCTGTCCTCACCCCTCGTTAGAGGAGGGGAGGGGCCCATGCAGGCAGCCCAGCCCAGCCCAGCAGTGGGGGAGCCAGGCCTACAATCAGCTGGGTGGCCCTGGGGCAGCCCTCAGCACCTGCTCTGCCTAGTAGTCCATGCCCCTGAAGGACCCCCGGTTGGCACCCACTGTTCACTTCCTTTTTCTTAGACGTGCCCCTGTCCTGCTGGGCCCTGTCCTTGTGTCCTTTCCCCCACCCCACCGCCTTGCCTGAGCCCCCTCTCACTTGTTCTCCAGCACGACGTCCGGCCGCCACACCATGGTGGACGGCACCCTCAGCACCCACAGGCCCTCGTAGTCGTGTGGGTCCCAGCGAAGGCGATAGTCACACCACTGCTGCAGGGAGAGGGATGTCACCAGGCCCCTGCTCTCCATTGTGCCACATTCCGGGAACAGAAACCCAGCCCAGGAGGCACAGAAGGGGCAGGGAGGAGGATTACAGGCAGCTCCAGGGACCTGGGGCCCATGGCAGGGGGATTGATAGAGGGGAAGAGGGTGACAGAGTGATCTCTTACCATCTCTATCCAAACATTGGTGGTGAGGGCCTCCTCTCGCTCATTCTGGGGGTGCAGACCCGAGTATAAGCCCCCATCACTTGCCTCCCCAGATGTTAGTTCCTACAGGCCACAGTGAAGTCCCACAGGACCCCAGCCTCCCTGGCAGGCTCTGTGGGTGGGTTCCACATCCTGGCCTCCCCGCCCCACCCCCCTCCTTGGGGCCCTCCCCCCACCCCAGTGGCTGCTGGAGCCGCCCCTTCCTCTCCCCAGCAGGGCCCAAGGCCCAGGGCCCTGGCCTCCCCGCCTTGTCACCCCGCAGGCCTGTGGCTCACCAGGGAGATGAGGTTGGTGAGGGTGAGCTTCAGGCTGACATTGACCACGTCCGAGTCCCGCTCAGCGGGCCGCAGTTGGGGGTTGTAGCTATGCATCAAGTCTGCCAGCAGCCGTTCCTCCTGGTTCCGGCCCTGGGCTCCTGCAACAGACAGCAGTGAGCCAGGGCACGGGGGCTTGGGACAGAAAAAGGGGGAGGCCGTGGGCGGAGGTGACATGGGAAGACCGGGAGCTGGGTTGGGGGTAGGCTCCAATAGCCCTCCAGTCTCTCTGCCTCTTGAGGCCTTGGGTCCCAGCTCTGGTCTTCCCCTGGCCCCCAGGCCCCTGGGTCCGCACCCAGGCAGACAGCCAGCAGTGGCAGGAGGAACAGCGGCCCCTGAGCCCCGTGCATGGTGCCCAGCTCTCCGCGGTGCCAGGGGTGGGACAGCAGCTCCCCGGGTCTGAGGCCAAGAAATGCACTCTGGGTCTCGTGTAGCAGCCTACACTCCCACTGTAGCCAGACCGTCCAGCCCCACCAGCTGTCCGACCACAGCGCCGTCAGCTGCTCCAGAGTGGACAAAATGCTGGGCTCAGGTTACCTGGGCTAGGGAGGGGACAGAGGGGCCCTGGCTGCCTCTGGGCAGAGATGGTCCAGCCTCCATCCCCATTCAGACTCAGCTGTCCCCGATTCATGGTCCAGCTGTGGAGCTGAGGATGCAGCCAGGGCCACGTGGGTATGAGAGAGAAGCAGAGTGCTTACTCAGGAAGGCTCCCTCCTCCTGGTCCCTCCAGCATCTCAGGATTTGGGGTGGTAGGAAGGCTGTTGGTTAGGTGTGTTCTGTACCTGAGTTTCTCTAGGACATGGTTGAGGACCTCAAACATCTTCTACCAGCCTGACAACTTGAGGGGTCCCTCCACTGGGCCAAGACACTGGCGGCAGGTAGAATATGTCCACCAGGAAGATGTGTCATGTCCCCCAGGCTTTGACACCTTCACATAAATTAGGGTGCCAGATCAGGGTCCTCCCTGCCTCTGAGGCCTGGGTCCCAGCCTGGTAAGCTTTTAGGAAGGAGAGCCAAGAACTAGAACCTGGGGCTCTTGTGAATAGCACAGCCCCTGAATAGGGGCTCCTCCGTGAGGCCTCAGTACTTACTAAGTCATCCATAGACTTAGGGAACCCCTAGCATATGGCAGGCACAGTGCTAGGCTGGGAGGACCCAGGATACACCTGAGCTGTTTGCAAGAGCCCACAGTCCAGTGGGGCAGGTGGACAAGATGGAAGCTGTGGCCTCCTGAGAGTCGGATGTGGTCAGGGGCAAGGCGGGGCTGAAGCTGATCTGGGAGCTGGAGCTGTGACCACAGGCTCAGGCCACCTGTCTCCTGACCGTCCATTCCAAGCAGACAGGTCAGCGTGTCCCAGTTCATGGATAAGACAGAAAACGCAGGTTCCCATTCATGTCCCCCAGGGGACAGGGAGGCAGATGCCTCTGAGGTCTGGAAGAAAACACTGGTGGGGAACATGTGCCCCACCCAGAAATGAATGATGCGGCATTTCAATGAGTGTCAATAAACTGGAAGTCAGCTGGCATGCCCTGTCCTTGCAGATCCCAATGAGGTTGGCTTGGACTCCAGCCTCTTGCAGCGGGGCCACAAGATTCTCCTGCCCCCACCAGGACTTGCAGTGGGGGAGCAGGAGGTGGGGGTGGCAGAGGCCTCCCTGGTCATCTGCTTTCCCTGTGCTGTCGGTGGCTCATCTGCCTGTCTTGCTTTCAGTCTTGCTCTGGGCCCCATGTTCAGATTTCCCTGACAGCCCCTTCCCCCCCCCCCCAAGCTTTGAGCTCTCCATGTATCTAGGC
The DNA here is from genome assembly GCA_007922815.1 of Macrotus californicus. Classification (NCBI taxonomy): domain Eukaryota; kingdom Metazoa; phylum Chordata; class Mammalia; order Chiroptera; family Phyllostomidae; genus Macrotus; species Macrotus californicus. The sequence continues at coordinate 11,918 of VMDR010008741.1, read as the reverse complement.
TGCTTTCTCTGGAGTTGACAAGGCCAATGACCTCTGCTCCCGGCTCTGCCCTCTGATGCCCCCAGACCCCAACCCCTCACCCATTTTGCAGAGTGATCTCTCTCCCTCTCTCTCTATTCTCGCTGAAACTATGCTTTGTCAAAGATCATTAATGGCTTCTGCTCCAAAGCGGCCTGCCTCCCCTTTCCCCCAGTCCCATCCCAGGCATAGGTGGCCCAGCCAATGCTTCAGCATCCCTGACTGCCTTTCTCCTTCCCCGAGAGTGTCTGGGAGGGGAAGGAAAGGGAGACACTGGAGACCGACTGTCCTCTGGTTTGAATTTTGCCGCCTCCTTTGTATGAAGATTCAGACTCCTGCTCAGGAGAGAGGCTGCACTGTCTCCTTGGTTCTCAGGAGGGGGCAGGGCCTCTGAGGAGTGGCGTTTCTGCCCTGAGGGGCTAAGGGGGAGGTAAAGGACCTATTAGGAGAAAATCTTCCATAGCCATCACTTACAGTCTAGCAACTCCACCAGCACCTTCTACTCTAGAGGCCGGATTAGCGAAACGCTCACTTCCCAGGCTCCCTTGCAGAGAGGACTGGCCCTGGGAGAACATCCGGATGGATGGTATGTCTGCAGAAGGGCTTCGGGGCTTCAGGGGAAGCTTCTGCTTCCTGATAAAATGGGTCAGAAGTGGCTGGCCCCTTTCCTGCCTCAAACATGGGTGTGAAGTGCCAAGCTGTGGCAGTCAGTTTGCTACCTGGGCGACAAGCCTGGGTCCCTGATGGCTCTGTGGGACAGCTGAAGCAATGCCGCGGCCACCACTGCCCCGCGATCCTCCTTACGTGAGAAAGAGGAAAGCTTACTTGTGCAGGGACAGCCCTGGCTTCGTGGGGTGCTGTGACTGTGACTTCCTATGGAGGGAAGATGAGAGAGCTCCATGTCACCCAGAGAGTGGACCGTCCCGATGGCACCCAGACACTGGAGCGCCGGGGCAGTGGGCGCTGCTGGGGGGCCCGCTGTGGCTCTCGGAACAGGCACAACCCGCAGTTTCAGCTGAATGTGGTGTCTGTGGTTGTACCTTCTACTACCTGAGCTGTGCCTAACGCAACTGAGGAGTCACCTGCCAACAGCGCCACCATGTGGCAGAGAGAAGTGATGACAGTGGACAGACTTGGAAGATTCCGGGTAAGGCCTAGACTTCCTTCCTGCTCACCTGACAAGTCTAAGTCCCGGCTAGTTTTCCTGTTCAAAGGGAAACGTAAAAAAAATGTGTACCTTGAACTTATAGATGATTCATATTGGAAGGCAGAATTAGTAGGGTCAGTTTTGTTCTTTGCCCTCAGTTCCATCGAAAGAGCAAGCATGTCACCTTCTGCGTGGCTGAGCTCCTGAGCTCAGGGACTCCCTCTGAGGGAAGTGGGGTGAGCTGTGAGGCCTTAAGCCTGGGCCCAGGAGGTGGGCCCTCGGGCCTCTGCACCTGCTCCAGCAATCTCAGCCACCTGCCGGGCCTGGAGGCAGGAGACCCTCGTGAGAGCCCCAAGGGCCCCGCCTGTGTGATGGGTTATTTATCTCGATGAGGAATGAGATGAATAGCCCCCCGTTCATTTGCAGGGCACATGTAAGCGCCCTCACACTGACTAGCAAGTTCGATTTTCACAACGCCCCACGGCAGGGACCTATTTACGCACATTTTGCAGATGAGAAAACTGAAGCTGGGAGACGAAGCGTGGCTTGTCCAAGGTCATGCTGCTCCGAGCTACTTGACACTTTGTCTCATAAAGCAACAAACATTTATTATCTCCCATGGTTTGTGTGGGTCAGGAACCCAGGAGCACCTCAGCCGGGTGGTTGCAGCTCAGGGGTGCTCATGGGGTGGCGATCTTCTCCGAAGGTCCGCTGGGGCTGGAGGACCCGCTTCCCAGTTCACTCCCAAGGCTGTTGGCAGGAGCCTCTCCACAGGGTGTGCTTCGTGCCTCCTGGCTGCCCCAAGTGCAAGTGAGGGGGATGGAAGGACAGCGAGAAGAGGGGTGCTGCAAGGTCTTCTATAACCCAGCCTCGGAAGTGACACACCATCACTCCTGCCTCAGTGTATGTCACATAGACCGAGCCTGGACGGTGCAGAGGGCACTGCCCAAGGGTGTGACCCAGGAGGCGGGGACCACTGGGGCCCTGCCCTGGAGGTGGGCTACCTCACAGAGCCTCATCTCCCAGAGCCGCCAGCCTCAGCCTTTGGCCCTTGGGATAAGACTGGTGGGAATTCCCTTTGGGGTAGAGTTGCTAGTTTTGGCAAATAAATACATGAAATGCCCAGTAAAATTGGAATTTTGGGTGAATACAAATCATTTTTTTAGTATAAGTAGTCCCAAATCTTGCCTGGCAACCCTACTTTGGAGAAGAGGAATAGGTGACCAAGAGGGGACACCACTGGTGGGGCGGGGGGGGGGGG
>VMDR010008740.1:0-35606 GCA_007922815.1 Macrotus californicus | reverse complement strand
AAATAAAGAACAAACTTACAGTGACCAGAGGGGAGGGGGGAGGGGGACAATGGGGGAAAGAAGGGGAACATGTACAAAGGACCCACGGACAAGGACAATGCAGTGGGGATTGTCTTTGGGATCAGGGATTGGACGGAGCAGGGGAGAGCAATGGGGAGGAAATGGGGACAACTGTAACTGAACAACAATAAAAAATTTAAAAAGTTAAAAATCATGTGTTTAGAATGCATTCAGAAATATTGTTTAAGGTCACTGTTTTTTTGGATAGACCCTTCCTGACACTGGTCTGGGTTTTCTTTATTTGAAGAGATTGAGGGAATATATAATAAGAATGATCCTGAACTTTCACTTCCCAGAAGAACCTCTTCTACAATTACATGATTTGGATTGACCTTTGTATGTGCCTGATACATCACAATTTGGAGAAAGTTCACTCACTGATGAGGCATTTATACCACACCTAACATGTGCCAAGCAAGGATTAACAACTGAGGGACTCAAGTTGAGCAAGACAGCTCTCTTGGAACTCACATTCATGTGGGGAAGAGCATAATACAAGCAGGTTAAAAATTAAATCGTCTCCTTTGAGGAGTTCCAGCCAAGATGGAGGCATAGGTAGATATGCTTCACTTCTTTGCATAACCAAAAGAAGGATAACAACCAATTTAAAAACTAAAACAATCAGAGCTGCCAAAAAATCAAACTGCATGGAAGTCCAACAACCAAGGAGTTAAAGAAGAAACATTCATCCAGATTGGTAGGAGGGGAGGAGGGGATGTGCAGCAGGCCTGTGGCTGGCAGCAGACTGGAGCGGGTGAGGCAGTGGCTGGAAGACCGGGATATTCCACATTCATGTGTAGATAAACTAGGAGGAACAACTAGGGAGCAAGACAAACCGCACAACTCAGGGTTTCAGCACAGGCAAATAAGGTCTCAAAACTTCTCGCTGTAAAAATCTGTGGAGGTTGTGGTGGCAGGAGACACTCCCAATCTCACAAGAGAGTCTGTTAGAGAGGCCCACAGGGTCCTAGAACATACATACCCCGCCCACCCTGGAATCAGTACCTGAAAGGGCACAATCCACTTGTGGGAAGGGAAGGAAGTGACAGACTGTGGGGTAGGAGCCAAACAAGCTAGTAAGTGGCACTGTTCCCTCTCTGATCCCTCCCCCACACACAGCACCACAATGCAGGAAAATGGGTTTCTCTGCCCTGGCAAATACCTATGGCTCTGTCACTTACAATGTAACAGGTGTGCTGAGACAAAGATATATAGCCCAAATGAAGGAATAGATCAAAAGTCCAGAAAAAGAACTAAGTGATGGGAAGATAGACAACCTATCAGATGCAGAGTACTAAACACTGGTAATCAGGATGCTCACAGAAATGATTGAGTATAGTTGCAAAATAAAGGAAAAAATGAAGGCTATACAAAGTGAATTAAAAGAAAATATACAGGGAATCAACAGTGTAGGGAAGGAAACCAGAACTCAGATCAATGATCTGGAGCAGAAGGAAGAAATAAACATCCAACTAGAACAGAATGAAGAAACAAGAATTCAGAAAAAAAGAGGAGAGGCTGAGGAACCTCCTGAACAACTTCAAGTGTTCCAACATCTGAATCATAGGGGTACCAGAAAAAGAAGAGTAAAAGCAAGAAATTAAAAATTCATTTGAACAAATAGTGAGGGAAAATTTTCCTAATGTGGCAAAGGAACTAGACATGCAAGTCCAGGAAGCTCAGAGAGTCCCAAAGAAGTTGGACTTAAGGAAGCACACACCAAGGTACATCATAATTACATTAACCAAGATTGAAAATAAGGAGAGAATCTTAAAAGCAGCAAGAGAAAATGAGACAGTTAATTACAGAGGAGTTCCCATAAGACTATCAGCTTATTTCTCAAAAGAAGCCTTATAGGCAAGAAGGGGCTGGAAAGAAGTATTCCAAGTCATGAAAGGCAAGGACCTCCATCCAAGATTACTCTACCCAGCAAAGCTATCATTTAGAATGGAAGGGCAGATAAAGTGCTTCTCAGATAAGGTAACGTTAAAGGAGTTCATCATCACCAAGCCCTTATTATATGAAATATTAAAGGGACTTATCTAAGAAATTGAAGAAGATCAAAAATAGGAACAGTAAAATGACAATAAACTCATAAGTATCAACAACTGAACCTAAAAATCAAAAACAAAAACTCAGCAAACAACTAGAACAGGAACCAAATGACAGAAATGGAGATCACATGGAGTGTTATTGGTGGGGAGGGAGAGGGGGAGAATAGGGGAAAAAGCTACAGGGAATAAGAAGTATAATTGGTAGGCTAAAAATAGACAGAGGGAGGTTAAGGATAGTATGGGAAATGGAGAAGCCAAAGAACTTATATGTACAACCCATGGACATGAACTAAGTGGGGTGGGAGGGGTATGCTGAAGGGTGGGGGATTGCAAGGCAGAGGGGGATAAAGGGGAGAAAAAATGGGACAACTGTAATAGCATAATCAATAAAATATACTTAAATATAAAAAAATTAAATAAGAAAATGAAAAAAATATCAGTTCCTTTGAGATAGTGCTTTTGCCATTTCCTTCACCTGGAACACTCTTTCCCCAGATACAATGTATTCTCCCACGTCCTTCAAATATTGGCTCAAATATTGGCCCCCTCCTAACCAGCACTCCTTATTCCTTGGTTTTTATTCTGTATTACATATCATCTTTATCATACCATACACTTTTATTTATTTTTATTTCTTATTGTCTATATCCTGGCTGGAGTGAAACCTCCTAAGGGCAGGGATCATGTGTTTTACTCACAGATCAGTCCCAAATACCTGGAGTAGACATGGAGCTGGAAACAACACAACTTTGCTGAATTAATGAGAAATGTGTTTCCTAGCAGATAGGTAAACTTTAAAAAATATTGATCCTTAGGAATTTCTAAATTTCTGCTGCACTTGATCTTGAATATTATTCTGCTTCTATGGGAAGCTTTTGTTCAACAATAGACTAATATTTCCTTAGGGAGGTGATGTAGAGGTGCTTGATCTCATTTGTAGTTCTACAGCCATTTAAAGAAATGACTACACTGTGGTTTTTCTTCTTCCTTTTCTCCTACTACTGTAGCTGGATAAGACTTATTTGAGGAAATGGGCAATGAAATGCAATGAATCAGACATAAGTGGCCAGAACCTTCCTATGTCAGTGATTTGGATAAATAACTTTTCTGTATACAGGAGAAGCTCACTCCTCCCTTCACTTGAAGAAGCAGGTCAGCTCATGGCTTCCTGGTGTCAGGAGGACCTGAGGTTCAAGCCTTGCTTTTAGTTTTCTTTGAGGGGGATCTTTGCCCATTTCAACCTCTCTGAACAGAAGAAAGAGGTTAATGCAATTGAGATAATCAGCACAATGTTTTGGGCACAGTACCTGGCACACAATAACCACTTAGCAGTGACAATTACTCATTTTCACTGTTGGTTTGACACACTTTCCTTTTGAAGCCAGAATAAAAATAAGGAGCTGGAAAGTGTTTTTGTAGAGGGTGATTTGGGCCAACTCTCTGTATTTGTTCAAAATTTATTTTATCTTATTTATTCAACCAGAAAAGGATGTCTGTGCCCATGAGCTTATTCCAACATAAACACCATTACTTTTCACTCGGGCTACAACTGAATGATTATTCTCCATCCTGAATGTGTGTATGTGCAGTTAGTTGTGGATACTGGTGTACATGATCTTTATTCTAAAAAAATGTCACGTTGAGAGAGATCCCCTTTGGGACATATCGAATCCTGACTCAGCATTTAGTTTTCGATACCAGCAATTTGATTTCTGCAAATAAATTTTGGAGCCATCTTTTAATGACTGTGTGCCTATGTACATATCCTGCAGGCAGTGGGACTGATGTTTGCATCCCTGAGCTCAGAGAAGGCTGAACGGGAAGTGCCAGGGCTCAGAGTCAGGAGCACAGTCTAGGGAGACACCTTGGTGCTGGAGCAGTGACCCAGTGTTTCTGTCTGTGATGTGAGGGAGAGCTATGACAGAGTTTTAGGGGAAACTCTGGCTTTATCCTTTATTTACTGATCTATCTAATAAGCATTCACCCAGTAAGTAATGTAACTAGGTCTTTTGCTGCACGCCAGGGACAAGAGTGAGGTGGTAGTAGAAGTATAAGAGCAGCAACAGTAAAAATAGCTACCACTTTTTTTTTAACTGAGTACCAATGTTGGACCAGGTGGCATGCCAGGGATTTCACGGCTATCAGTTCAGTTGCTGAAAATTATTTTGTTTTTGCAGCAGCCAATCGTTTCTGCTGAGACCATGTCTCACCCAAGCATATAGTTTTCCTCATGTTGGGAAAGGGTGAACATGGAAAGTCCATGAAGTACAGCTATACTGGATCTAGAGGATGAACTGAGAAGCCACCAGTGAGAGATTTGGGCAGGTCACACCCTTTTCTCTGGAGGGTGGAGAAAGAACGAGGCACAGGTGATGTATCTCTAATAATGTAAGTCCTGCCACAGGTGAGTGGTCTTCAGGATAGTAATGATGGGGTTATCGCTTAGTAAAGGAAGGGGCAATTGTCTCTTCTTGTTATGCTCACAGGAGAGATTTGATTTCCTCGTGTGAAATGATCACTGCATCACTGGTTTTGGTGAGAGTCCTTCTCAGGGGATTAGGGAGAAAACCTACTGCTGGTGAGGGAGTTAGAATTGGAACTCCCACAACCTTCTCTCGTCTTTGGATCCTGCACCATCTCTCCCTGTTTAGAGCTACCAAGTTCAGCAGATGGGAGTCTGGAGTTGACCTTAATGCTTGACTGAGTTTCAAAGTATTCAAGATACAAGCAGGTGGAAACCCAGGGAGAGGAAATTTTCTCCTCCTGCTTGGAAGAGTGTGGTTTCCAAGGAGTGCAGGGTGGGGACACTGGGCTGACAGCTTAGAAGGGCAATACCCAGAAGGGGGCCATTACAGATTAAGGGGAAATAATGAGACGTAAGGAAAATACAGTCATGTGGGAAACATCTTTCTGGAAGCTCATGTCTTTGAGGCTTCCTCACTTAGTGTGACCCAAGGGGAACAGGTGATGTAAACTAAGTCACATTTTACACTGAACTGCTCTGTAAAGTCTAAAGACCTTTTATTCATTCACTGAGTATTTATTCAGTCCCAGCTATGTGTTGAACTGAAGTGCTGGGTATGGCGACAATAATTGAGACAGGGTTCTTGGCATCATGGGATTATCATTTTTGGTGAAGGGAACAGAATAAACAAACATAAATAAATTTAAAAATTATATATTGTAGTAAGTTGTAGGAAGGAAACAAAGAAAGTGATGCCATTAGATGAGGTGTTTGTGGATGACTTTGTTGAAGAGGAGCCATTGGACTGAGATGGGCCAGATGAGAATGAACAGCATGTGAAAGATGGGGGTACAGGGGCCAGAGGGGAGGGAAGAAGTTGGGGACACAAGACTTGCACTTCAGAACACTGATTCCCTGCAGCCCCTCACCGTGGCTAAACATTGTAATCTGGGAGCTTTAGGATTTCCTAATCCCTGCTTCCTGTCTCCAGCAGACTGTGACCTCATTAGTCTGGGGTTAGGCCTGAAATTGTATATATTTTAAATGCTTCCCACGTGATTCTAATGTGCAGCCAGGGTTGGGAGCCCTTGCCTTAGGGGGAAAGGAGCTTTTTGGATGGAATATAGTGTGTGGGGGCTCTAAGAGGAGGTGGGCAAAGGAGGTGACTTGAGGTCATTCAGAGCCTTGGAAGACATTCTGAGTTTGAGCTCAGTCAGTAAGACACATTTATTCATTTCCACTGCAGAAGTATGTATTCGTGTGTGTGTGTGTGTGTGTGTGTGTGTGTGAGAGAGGGGGGGATCTCAACCTCTTTATCTCTGTGTTTTTCATTCCCAAGTTTTAGTGACCTTCTCTCACCCTCTTGCCCACTCTCTGTCATTCCCTCTCTTACTAATTAAACTGTCCTTGTCCTTCTTTTCATGGGTACAGAGCACAGACTCAGCAAAACCCTTCCACGTGCACAGTCCAGCTTATTCTACAGAAGGTTCACTTGTCCCCACTTTGCAGATGAGGCCACTGAGGCTGTGGGAGATGAAGCCCCTTGCTCAGGGTCACACAGTAGTCAGTAAGGGTCAGGAACGGAACTCTAGGACCTGTGCTCTAATAATGAAGAAATACTGCTCTCTCCATGAACAGTTTCATTGATTTTCCTATGGAATGTGCTCACTCCCTCTTTGAGCCTTTCCGTGACATTCTGTCCATGTGGGAGGATATTTAAGAAACATTAACCATTGGATTGCCCCTTATTTCTCTTCTGTCCTGCACTTCTCAAAATTGGAGGAGGGGGGCTTAGTTTTGTGCTCAATGCCTCAGGGTATCAAACAAAAATAACCTGCTGATCTTGGCTTTTGACCTCACAAAGCTGTAACTTTTTGGGAAGAAAAGGCTTTGAAGACTGGCTGAATGACCAGGGGGCTGTGACTAATGCCCTGTGCAGAGAAGGTGGGGGACGCTCGAGGATGAAAGTTTAGAGGCAGCCCCCAAACCTTGATTTTCAACAGAACATCTGTTTGGAGGCCACGTCCTCAGAAAGGTCTGGGGGTCCAGCTGGGTAGTTGCGACCAAGTACAGCTGTTCAGCAACCACCCTCCTTTGTGCACAGTGGTAACAAAGACAGAGAGGCTGGGTGTGGATGGGAAGGTGAGGTTTCTCAGCAGCCGACTCCAGGGCTGACACCTGAGGGTCGGACTGGGTGACGGATGAGCCAGAAGGAACCTGTCGCCCGGTGGAGAATCTCAAGCAGCCTATTTCCTCGGACCCTCAGCCCATCCAGAACTTAGACACAACTCAGGGACATGATTAAGATCCTGCCACTTGGGAGGAATGGAGGCTCACAACAGAAATTTACTTGCATGTATAAGAAAATGATTCTATTTCTTTGTAACAGTCTGGAGACAGGTGCCGTTTCCTAGACCCTGGACCCTGCCAGGCTTTTGGACCTGCTCTGAAGCTCCTTCAGGCTCTGCCCCCTGGGCCCAAGGCCTTTGGAAACAACTTGGGGTCTCCCTGAGACCTCCCCTGCCTCACTCCAGGGTGATGCACAGACCTCCCTGTCTCCCCAGCGAGGGGCCCTCCCTTAGTGCCCCTGCATAATTGGGATGATGTGCAAGGAAATTAAAAAGGTCATTAATCACTGCGGAGCCAAAGGCAGCTCTCTGGGACCTATTCTTCACGATGATTAATGGCAGGCAGCTCCTCCCTACTCCCCGATTCATTTTCCTGCCACTGTTCACTCACTCTCCCCGCCGTGTCCTTTTCGTCCCTGTCCGAGGGAGCCGGGCTTCACAGGGATGACTGACCCAGTGTCAGGTCTTTCCTGGCTGCCTTTGCTGCCTCTGGGTCTTGAGTAGGCCCAGCCCGAGCCCCTGGATCAGATGCACAGGGGCTCCTTTGTGCACCAGCTGGGGACCCCAGGTCAGTCACCTCATCTGTGGGAAGCTCAGCTTCTTCATCAAGAACATGGGGGTGAACACAAAACCAGAAATGACTGTGGTGGCGTCAAATACATTCTTGGCACCAAAGTGAGGCTGCCTAGATGTTAGTGTCTCTCTCCCTCCTTTCTTACTACTTTTATTGCTCTGAGGAGTGTTGTTTTTGCCATTCAGTGTCCTTGCAGGAGGGACCGAGGACAGAGCCGAGGAGTCTTGCTGCTCTTTGCTGATACCAGTGAAGATGACAACGATGAGGAGGAGGAGCATCTATTGAGTGAGAGTGCCAGCCACTTTACATGGGTTATTTCTTCCAACACTACAGCAGCCCTTTTCATGGGTGAGAAAACATGGTCAGAGAGGAAGTGACCTGCTCAAAGTCACACAGCTGGTCAATGGCAGAGGAGGGATCTCAAAGCCAATTCCATTCGATGCCAGGGGTCTATGCCCTTCCAGGAACTGGCACAGCTGGACCCAGCTGGGGTCCTTTCTCAGGAGCAAAAGGAGCCCGCTATTCCTTTTCTCTCTCTCCTTTTCCACCCCCTGACCGTCTGCCTTTCTCTGGCAGGATGAGCCAAGTCCAGGTCATGCTTGAATGGCTTCCCCTTCTTCTGTTTCCAATTAGCCTTTCATCCAGCTTGCTGCTGCTTAAGACAAGCATTCCCTTCTGCCCACTGAGGCATGGAGCCCGGGGTCTTGCTCCGACCAGCCCCTCATTGGGAGATGCTTGATTTTCCTCAGATAACTATATCCTGGGGGATTTGAGTGAATTTGTAAGGAGAGATCAGATTCTATAAAATAAGGCACAGTGAAGTGCTTTTCTGAGGCTGGCAGAAATGAAGGAATGTTACCAGGCAAATGCAAAACCGTGGAGGGGTGGAAACCAGAAGAAGACCAAGACAGGGTTGTGGTCCTGTTGTTGACTCACTGAGTCACCTTGAGCAAATCACTCACCTCTGGGCCAGTTTTCTTAGTACAGTCACGGTGTGAGGATAGACTCTGCAAGTTTAAATGTGCGGCTAAGGTACTGGGGTCGGGGGCAATCTGCTGCAGAGAGGAACTGAGAAAGGGCAGTGATTGGGCTCCCTGGTCTTGTCAGGATACCCTCTGCAGGAGCAACCAGGCTGCCTCATCACTTCAGTGGATTCTCAGGTGCCTCAGTGGCTGGCTATGTATAAGGATGAAAATATAATGGCAATGACGAATGTATCAATGATGATAATAAGGATGTTAGGTAACATTTATTAAGCAACAATTATGTGACAATATTGACCACAACCTTATGAAATAGCTACAAACTAACACCTCTGTTTCACAGGTGAGGAGACCAGGACGGGGGAGGTCAGGTACCCAAGAACACCTGGGGGGTGACTGGCAGAGCTGGGTCTTGGACCCATGTCTTTCTGACTCCCGAGCCAGAGCTCTTAGTTCCACTTCTTGGCTGAGATTTGTCACGGTGTCATGGATGTAGTATCTGGTGGTGCAGGGGCATCTTGGGTACCTGACTGTATAGGGGTTCCCTCCAAATCCATAGCCTGCTGCCTCAGTTTACCTGCTTAGAATACCTGTCCAACTGAGCACCTAGGACCTGCGACATAATAGTGTGAGGTTCTGTGACAAATGAAAATGCAGGACCCATGTTTAAAAAATATTAAACATTTTAAGACAGTGACAGCAGAGCATCCAACCAGGCGTGAGACCCTTCTTACATGAGTCCGCAGGCTGCGCATCCACGAAGCTGGCGTGTGAGCCTCACAACATTTTCCTGGCCCTGCAAGTTCTCCTGGCTCTCACACCCACTGCAGTCTCTTCCCAAAGGCAGGGCTTTGTCCCTTGTACTTCCAACTACTTTCTGGAGCTTTCTTGGATGGAACGACTGGATCTCTGCCTCCTTAGTGGTCCCCACACCTCTGGTCAGGCTGGTTGACATGAACTCATCTTGGTGTTTGCCAGATGCAAAAAGAAGGCTATTGAATGTCTGCTGTGCCATCGGCCAACAGAATAAAGGTCTCTCCCTTCACTTCCATGACTTTCCCTGGGGCGTGGGTCTAAGGAGACTTGGTTTGGTCTGGACACAGCCTTGAATGTCTACTCCTAACCCACCAGGAATAAATGTTCCAGAACTCGAGCAAGTGCTAAAAAACCTCTTCTAATTAGCTGGCTGGTGGCTAATGAGGGATTTCACTGAGCAGAGCCTTCCGGTGGTTGGGGCGTAATTACCATGGAAACCTTCGTGCTGTGCTCAGCCACTTCCCCCAACAGCTTCCCAGGGGAGCAGACACTGCTCTGTGGAAGCAGCATCTGGGCAATTGACATTGTTTGTGAGACAAATAAATGGACAATTAGAAGCAGAACAGGTTGAATCCTTGCTGGAGCAAAGTTTTACCTACATCCGTCCTGGGGCCTAATTGATGCTATTGTCCCCACATGAGAGGAAATCATTTCGAGGTGATGGATTCAGGTTGGATGGATCCCCTTTTGCTAAACTCAAGGGCAGGAAAAATGCCTAATTAGAAGCCAGACTTTTCTGCCTTTTAGAGGCAGCGGCTTTTAGGGCTGGGAGATAAGAAGACTTGTATTTCTTTTTCATATTTACACTCAAGTATTCATTCTATTCACAAGTGAGGTGAAACCTCATATCACACTATAAGTAGGATCTGAAATTGAACCTTGTAACATGCAGGGTCATTTTCTTGTGAAGGTTACTCAGCGAGGGCAGGTGGGGATTTAAGAGGACAAGCTAGGCTTTGCTGGAGTAACAAATAAGCCCCAACACTTTAGTTGGCTTACTGCCATGAAGGTCATTGAATGGGTCATATGAAGTTCATCTGTGGTCGGGCAGTTTTTTATGTCATATTTCTTCGCCACCTGGAGCACCAGGCCTTTACGTTGCAGTAGGGGTTGGGGAATGGAGAAAGTGCCACACTGGTTTTCAATGGCCACCAGCCAGAAGGGACACATCTTGTGACTCCTTGCAGTGGGTTGGCTCCGAGGCCCCAACCTAAGCGCACGTGAGGGTAGGTAAAGCTTCTGCATGGCTAAAGAAAACAGCATTAAAATGAAAAGAAAACCAACTATATGGGAAAGAAATGGGGAGACCACCAGACAATCATGCCCCTATATTATATTGAAAGAACTTACTAGAATGTAGCTCTTTGAAGAATGTAAGTAGAGGATCCACTGGCCCCTGGATCCACTGCCTTCTCTCTCCCTGCTCTGATTCACACTAAGGGCTACACCAAAGAATGACAAGTGGAGAGCCTTTTCCCATGGCCTGAGTGGGGTTATTGTGTGCTGTTGTTTCCCCACCTGCAGCACTGGGGCCAGGACTGTGTCCACAGCACTCCCTTCAGACTGGCCACTGCTAGGGGGACGGAAAACAAATGCTTGAGAAAAGGGGGGTGGGGTCCAGAAGGGCCTCACAAAGGAGAACACATCTCATGAGAATTCTGAAGGTGAAGGATGTATTCCTTCATTCACTCGTTCAGCCATGTGTTCACTGACAGGTGCCTGTGGGACTAAGTAAGGCCTCCTCTGCCCCTTAAGAATGTGTGGCCCCAGCAGGAAGAAGGCACAAGGCAGAGTTGGACAGAGTAAATGTTTTCAGAGATACACAATGGACTGCACAGGGTTTGGAGAGGAGAAAGGAAATTCCCCGTGAGCCAGAGGTAGCCAAGAAAGCCCATGGTGAACATGGAATTTGATCTGAACCTTGCAAATGGGTGTTGACATATGTTAGTGTTAACTTAGGATCATGTTAGAAGTATTTTATTGCATAAGGCATACAGATTTGTGGTAAAATATGTAAAAGACATAGATAAGCCAACTACACAAAAAATTACTCAACAATAATTAATATTTCGATATCTGTGTATCTACCTGCCTACCTGCCTACCTGCCTACCTTCCTACCTACCTATAAAACATGGCCATTCTCTGGACATTATTTTATAATCCACTTTTTGTTTTGCAACATACCAATCAATTCTGTATCAATAAATACAAATGTGTATTATCATTTTAAACAGATGAATCACGTTCTACTCCATGAATATAGCTTACTTTCTTTAATCAACCCTCTATTGTTAGATATTATGTTTCTTATGATTTTTTGTTATTATGAATGCTGTTGTGATTAAGACCTTTGTACATGAATTTTTGTGCAGTGGTTTCCACAGAAAAATTGAGTGTTTTGAGGCTTGAGATGAGAGATGTTCTTGACAAAAGAGTCAGAGAAAGCAAAGGCAGATTTAGAGGTACACAGGCAGACCTGAGAAGCCACCGCTGGAGAAGCCACCATGAAGTTGTTGCAGGCCTACTGTGCGCCAAGGCACTGTGCTCTGAGCTTTCATTTACACTCACTGTGTGGTCTTCGTAAGAGGTTAAATTACCTGCTCAGGGTCACACAGTGAGTGGTTGGGTCAACAGCAGATCGTGGGGCCCCAAGGCTCCGGCTCCACTGGCGGCACTGGCAGTGTTGTCAGCGGTCCTCAGCCGCCCACCACAATGGCCCTGTTTCTGCGGCGTGTGACTAGAGACTAATGGAGACTCGTACCTTCAGACTGGCACCTTCGGGCCTTGATTGCCTTCTTGTCTGGATGGGTAATGTCAGCAAAACTTCTTGCTTGGAAATATATTGTTTTGAACTTGGCAACCTGTAAGCTGGGTTACCATGGTTACCAGAGAGCCCTGGGGAATGATGTACACAAAGGGTGGGCTTGAAACAGAAGCAAGCCCGTCCCCTCCAGTCTCACCCTGAGCTGGTGACAGTCTTTGACATACTGAGTGTGCCCAGGGAACCCTACAAGGCAGCGTCCATGTACAACCCCGCCAACAACACACCCTAGTGTTTTCAGTGTATAATAAGTACCGATATGTATTGTGCTCAGTGGGGAAGCCCTTTATGTGCATTATCTTATTTAATTCTCCCCAAATTCTGCATGATATATATGCTACTATTATTCCCATTTTACAGGTGAAGACATGGAGGTGTTCAGAGTTGTGCTCCAGTGTCACACAGTTAGCAAATGGCAGTCTGGCCCCAGAGCCAGGGCTCACAAGTCACAACAAACAGCATCTCCTGGCATCTGGTTGGTGCTGAGCTCCTACAGATTCTCAGAAGAGAATGTGGGTTCCTAGAAGGGCCACAAAGGTTTTAGGTGAGAAAGATATGGGGCATTGCATGGAGGTCCTAAAAGAACAAGGTAGATAGGCAGTCCAAATCCAAATGTTCATGGGTATCTAGTTGTTAAGCCTTAAGTCAGCTGTGAAACCCCAGTAAGGAATGCAGGATGGCACGGTTCCAGGTGCCATTGTTTACCTGGAGTACTTGCCTCTTAGTTTCTAAATATTAAGGTCCTTAACTAGACCCAAATCTGAGTGCAGGTGAGGCCCCGAGGGCTGTCCTACCACCTCCTTCATCATGCTGGGTGGGTCCTGCCCTTTATAGTTTAGGATCCAGAGTGGGGGTTTTCAAACTGTGAATTCTGATTGATTTGTGCATCTTGAATTCAGTTTAGCAGACGGCAACCAGCGTTCAAAAATGATATAAAGTAGAATATTGTGGAAAATATCAAAGCACATTGTATGTAATAAAGGCAGGTATTGATTTGTAGAACATTTGTTGGTATTAGATGTACTGCAGGTCATAATA
Source organism: Macrotus californicus (assembly GCA_007922815.1). NCBI lineage: Eukaryota > Metazoa > Chordata > Mammalia > Chiroptera > Phyllostomidae > Macrotus > Macrotus californicus. The sequence continues at coordinate 22,446 of VMDR010008740.1, read as the reverse complement.
TAAATGGCCAAAAAGTTCAAGAATTGATTTAAGAAGAGAGATTATCTGACTCAGGAAAAGGCGAGCATGGCAATGTCCCATTTGTGTTGAACACTGGTGAGAGCGGGTGTCAGGCATCTTTTACGGAGTGGTTTAGATCCCGAGATCTACCACTTACTAGATGTGTGGCCTTGGGAGGATTGCCCTGTTTTCTCATCTATAAAATAGAGGGTGAGGATTAAATGATTTAACATATAAAAATACTTAGAACAGTGCCTGGTACATTGGAAGTTTTCAGTGGCTGTAATTTTTGGTGCTGTGTTCATATAACCCTGTATCCAAATGTATTTCTTGAAGATGTGTTTCAGACACTGAAATTTCCTCACTTTTCATGGATGATAGAATCTCCTAAGTTACACATTTTTTTCACCATAGGTTTGCCACCAGAACGTAGGTGTTATGAAAACCAGTGCTTAAATCTAGGCCAAAATGAGAAAGGAAAGGACTCAGGTCAACATTCTTGTCCCTGGACATGTGGATTTGGGCAAGACTACCACTACTGGCCGTCTGATCTATGTGTGTGATGAGATCAACAAAGGAACCATCAAAAAAAATTGAAAAGGAGTCTGCTGAGCTTGGGGAGGGACCCGTCAAGTATGCCTGGGTTTGGCATGTGAAAGATTGAGAGCAGCAAGTATTACGTGACCATCACTGATGCTCCAGGACACAGAGACTTTATCAAAGTCACGATCACAGACACAGCAGGCTAACTATGCTGCCCTGACTGTGGCTGCTGGTGTTGGTGAATTTGAAGCAGGCATCTCCAAGAATGTGCAGACCCTGTGAACATATTCTTCTGGTTTACCCACTGGGTGTGAAACAACTGATTGTTGGTGCTCACACTGAGCTGCCCCACAGCCAGAAGAGATATGGCTAAACTGTTAAGAAAGTCAGCACCTACACTAAGGGAATTGGCTATGACCCTGACACAGTAGGATTTGTGTCAGGTTCTGGCTGGATTGATGACAACATGCTGGAGCCAAGGGCTAACGTGCCTTGGTTCAAGGGATGGAAAGTCACCCCTAAAGAAGGCAGTGCCAGTGGAACCAGACTGCCTGAAGCTCTGCATTGCACCCTGCCACCAACTCGTCCAACTGGCAAGTCCCTGTGTCTGTCCCTCCAGGATGTCCACACAGTTGGTGGTATTGGTACTGTCCCTGTGGGCCGAGTGAAGACTGATTTCTCAAACCCAGTATGATGGTACCTTTGCTCCAGTCAATGTTACAACTGAAGCAAAGTCTGGTAAATGACCAGAAATCTCTCACAGAATTTTGAGACCCATTAAAACAAAGTTTAATGAGAAAAAGTAGTCACCTAAGTTACTAAAATTAGGCTCTATATTTGTATCCCAAGTGGTCTGGAATTGTTAGCAACAGGGCCCAGAGTAAGTTCAGTAACTATGATAGAATTTCCATGGCTGTCTGGGATGGTGGAGAACTCTCCTGCCAACCTGGGGTTGTCGATCTTCTATCATCACTGTTGGATTCAAAGGTTTCTAGGTTCCCATATCAAGCTCTGCTGAAGTTTTATGAGCTCTTCTGGAGAGGAAGGCTTTCTTCCAGGTAGCTCCTCATCAGATACCCGACACTCATAAGGACATGCCATTCTGCCCATTTGGAGATGGAGAGACAGAAGTGCAGGAAGGCAAAGTGGTGTGCTTGGGGTACTCCAAGAGGGGACATGACACAACCAAATCCATGGAGGTACAGGTATGTGTCGGGCTCAGGGATGATAGGTAGGAATGGAAGCCACATGGAGCCCCAGTGACCAAAACCACAGCCTGGAGCCAGGTTCTGAGCTGTCTGGTTTTGTGGGCAGTGGGGAGCCTGCCGACACTTTTGGCTGTTTCTGTTGCATCCTAATTTTTTTAGTAGTGTGGCTTCCAAAAGTAACTCAGTTAACACAGTACCTCGTTGTTTAATTAACTCTGATTTCTTTGTATTTGACTAACTAGCCTCTTCATTCCCCAATGATCAGAGAGTTTCCCTGAGTTGCTTTTGGAAATACAAATGATGTTCTCTATTTAGCTGGGAAGGACCCACAGGGAGACAATTTTATATAATGTTGTCACTAAACCACTTGGTTATCTTAATTTTCTCACTTTCTCAACTGAATTTTTTAAAAAAGTAATGAGTGCTTGGGAGCAGGAAAACAGTGGGAAGGTGTGTTAACTCTGAAAAAGATAACTCTCACTTCTGAGCGCTAAGTATGTGTTGGGCTAAGAGCTTTGCCCTATTGCCCACTTGTCCTCACAGTGTCCCTGGGTGGCAGATGTTATTTCCATTTACAGACACAAAGACTGGTCTGCAGAAGTGGAGCAATCTACCAAAGGTGACAGACAGGTCAGTAAGTGGTGAATATGGACGGTGGATGCAGAGCAATCTGGTTCCTGGCTCTCGGTGGTGGGAGAACACAGGCCACCTGACATTCAGGACACAGTTCAAACTCCAGCGCTGTAGCTTTGGGGACATTTCGTCTTTTCTTCCCCTTCAATGTGGAGACATGACAGTTCATTGGCTCCCTCTTCCCTTCATCTGTCTCTTTCTAGCTGAAAAAGATCAGAGTTATGGCACCCAAGAGAGAGGAAAAAATTAGACTCTGCCCCAATCCAGGGGTGGCAAATAGTTATCACTCAGGTTGACTGCTGGCAACATCTAGGATCGATAAACAAGAGGGATGGGTGGACTGGCAGTGAGAGAGTGTTGTCTGCCATGAATATGGGGACGCACAGTGATAGCTGGGGTGTTACACGTTTGATAAGTTAATTCTTTGTTCACAGAAATCCACATTATTTTCAAAAGCACGAGTAAATGAAGTAAAGTGTGTATGTACTGTGGATATATGTATTTTTTTTTTGCCTCCCTGGAATTTATTCTCCTTCTTCTGGTAAAAACACGTAAACACACTAGCACCACCACCACCACAACAAAGAAACAGTGTCACACACACACACACACACACACACACACACACCCTTTGGGCTTTCCTGTGGGGAACTGTCCCTTTCCGGCTGTAAAGCCATAAACTCCCTCCCCCTGTCCCCTCAAGTAAAAGGCACAAGACCAGGTCTGACTAATCAGAGATCAAAGACTCTCACCTCTGCCACTCAGACTTGAGTCTAAAATGCTCCCTCCCTATGGCTTACCTGATAGGCTGCAAGACTGAACCTGTTGGTGGCCCTGCTTGTCACCAGTTGGGGAGCACTTGGTGCTGAATGAAGCCAAGTGGAGAAGAGTGGTGTTAGGATATGGAGGGAACCGTGTCCTAAAGAAGTCACTTTAGCTTCTGATTCTGGTCTAGCTGGTCTAAGGCCAGTCTAGTCTAGGGCTGATCTAGTCTATAACTAGCTCTACCACAGGAAGCTTCAGTTCGGTGAGCCTATGTATTTTGCTTAAGCTGTTTTGAGCTGTATTTCTGACTCTTGGAATGAAAGCATAATTAAGGACTTACTTATGTAAGTCAAGAAATGTTTGGTGATTTCTCTTGTAATGACTGAATGTTTATGTCCCCTCAAAATTCCTATGTTGAAACCTATTCCCCAGGGTGACAGTAATAGGAGGTGGGACTTTTGGGAGATGATTAGGTTATGAGGGTGGGACTCCCATGAATGTCATTAGTGCCCTTATAAAAGGGACTCCAGAGAACTCCCTTGTTCTCCTTCTGACACGCAAGGACACATAGAGGCAGTCTGCAACTATGAAGAGATTCCTCACCAGAACCTGACCATGCTGGCAGCTGATCTTGGACTTCCAGTCTTCCAGTTTTGAGGAATACATTTTTGTTGTTTATAAGACACCCAGTCAGTGGTACTTTGTTACAGAAGCCTGAACGAACCCAGATACCTCACAATTCAATATTTCGTTTTCACCGGCCATTTTTCACCATGCTCAAGGCCACATGGACCTTACTCTCTTGTAGTGAAGAACTTGCTGTCCTCAGCACATGTTGCCCTTTGGCTTCTGCCCCTGCCAGGTCACCCCTACACATCAGCAAGGCCCACCTTCCCTGTTTAACTTACCACCTGCTTAAGACCATTTAACTGGTTATTATCATTCATTGGATAATTCCATGTGGCATAGACAGTGCCACATTCTCTGACCTCTACTTAACAGAAGCAGCTGACATGGTGAGTCAGCCACCGTCCTATGTTCTTTCCCTGCATTCACTCACTTCCCCAGCACAACAGCCCTATGAAGTGCTGTGCTCACCACCGTTTGACTGGCAGGGCCACTGAGCACTGGATGGATGAGCAGTTTCCCGGGTCAAACACTCTGGCTCCAGGGCCAAGCTCTTAGTGTCAAGCTGCCTGGCTCACATCTCTGGCCCGACCTGCCTCCTGCCCCATGACCCATCTGCACCATCTTGCTGTTTGCTCCTCTTGGTGCTGCAAAGGGTTAAGAGATCATAGAGAGTGAGGGCTGCAGAGCATAGCATGATAATTGGGCTTGTTTTGTGGGGAGAAAATGCCTGTCTTGGTGCCAGAGCACCGTGTAAAAATGTGTTTTATTCTATATAAATTAGTCTGTGTGTTCACTCCATGCTGGAGACACTTGGGCCACCGGATGGGACTTGGCATTAACTTAGCTGCCGAGATGGCTCATTAGCATAGGCAGGGCCCCACCTTCGTTCTCTTTGGTGTCTTTTCTCAGAACAGAGGGGAACATGGGGTCTAATTGCAAGGTCGAAGGCACAGCAAATGTGAATGAACTTCTTCCAAATACTTCTGTGTAGCCTTGTCTACACTAGCAGAAGGCTAATCCAGGGCAGTATCTGGCTGTAGTGAATTTAAGCTGTTGATTCATTGTACCTGAGAGCCCCCTGGGACTCAGAAAGGTGTATTGAGGGAATCTTGGAAAATGGAATTCAGAGAATCTTAATAACAGAAAGATGTTGGCTCACAGCTGCTCAGAATTACGGGGTCTTAGGATTTACATTCTTAGGATCCTGGGAGTATAGATGTAGCCAGCCACTACATTGCCTGTGTCTCAGCGAGGTAGAACTTCCCATTCCCTCACTTGGGCCTAGTTCCCTCCTTCCTCCAGCCCCTGACACCTTTGTCTGTCTAGATCATATCATCATTCATGTCTCAGCTGAGTCACTCACTCCTGGGGACTTCCTTTCCATTTTCACTAAAATGGGTCTGTGACGTGAAAGCTGAGCCCCCTTATCTCACGTCATCATTCTCTCCACTGAACCGACTCAGTCAGAATCCTTGACCAGCAGTTGTGCAGCTGCTGCTTGACCTGCTGCAGGGAAAGAATCTGTTCCCTTGTACACAGGCTCACTCAGGGGGCTGTGTGGAGGATGGTTTGCGAGAGGGTAGAAGTGGAGGCGGGAGGTGCAGACGTTCAGATGAGAGATGAGAGCAGGGGAGGCAGAGCAGGGGATGAGTAGATGGATTTGGGTGTGTGTTGGAGGCAGAGCAGTCAGCACCTGCTGATGGATGAAATGCAGTAGTGAGTAGTGAGGAAAATGAAGGCAGGGAAGAGCAGTATCTATGAGGATGGGGTCAGACCTGCCACTGTGGATTATCAACTGTGTGGATTCCCGTGAGATTCGTGAGTGCACCAGGCCCAAGTTTTCTATTTCCTTTTCCATTTCATTAACCACCCAACACAACCCTTCATTTATGATAGAGACAAAAATGTGTTTATTGAGTGAATAAATGCATACATATGTTCGCTTCTTGCCAGCCTACCACTGCTGAGCCTGGCACAGTCTGTGTACAGCAGATTCTCAATCAGGCTCATAAATGAATGGCCGAGTGGTCGTGTGCCTCTTACGATGTCGTGTGGCTTCCCGCACGAGAAGCTAGAAGATGGCAGAGATGCTCTGAGCTCCCTGCTTATGCAAAGACCCCGGTGCCCTGACATCAACCTGTCACTCACAAAGACAGCAAATCTATTGGGTTATAAATTTGATTGCAAACTAATATGCTGGCAATAATAAACATTAATTAAACATTTAGTGCAACATCATTTTCCTTGTCATACATAATACATTGTAGAAGGGCATCAGGGCTCATCTTGTTGGGTTGAAGATCTTACAAAAAAAATCCAGGGAAGTCTGAGCTCATGCATTATTCTTTTCTGGATATTATTTTCTGTAGTAAGCAGAGAGTGTTTTTTGGTAGTTTGTTCTCCACACCATGAGAATGCATTGTGTATTTACAAATTTATTTATTTATTCAATTATTTATTAACTCAGCAAAACTATATTTAGTATCCATTAACTCCAAATACTACTCCTGTTCGAGGGATATAGTAGTAAACACAATGATCTAGGGCTCTGCCTCACAGAGCCACACTATCAGCAGGAAGACAAACACTAAGGAAGCAAATAAATCAACAATGTAATTTAATACAGTGAGAATATCTATGGAGAAAATGAAACATGAGGTGAGAGCAGAGAGGGGTATGGATGAAGAGCTCTTTTAAATGAGATGATCAAGGAAAACATCACTGGTTTACCTGGATTTCAGGGAGAGTGCTTCTGGAAAAGAAGCAGCATGTGCAAAGGCCCTGTGCAGAAAAGTGAGCCTGGCATGCCTGTGGAACAGAAGAGGGCCTGTGTGGCTGGAGCAGATACGCCAGTGAGCTATCTCTGTGCAGTAGAAGGTGGGGAGTGGAGTCAGGATGGATTTCATCCAGGCATTTATTTGTCTATTCAGACTGCAGATGGCAGGTGCCTACTTGGTGCAAGTCTGTGCAAGGCAATATCCTGACGATAAAGACCAAAGCCTGAAGAGGCCCATAGTGGGTAAGTCAGAGAAGTGAATGACCATCATGTTATAACGTAAGGAGAGGACACGATGGACATGATGACATTTATCATTAGGAGGGCCTTATGGGAGGGCTATGCTTTCTGTTCCTCCATGGTCCAGTTTGGCCATGGAACTTGCTTTGGGACAATAAAGCGTGAGCCGATAGGATAAGTTCTGCCTTCTGAGCTGGTCGATGCTGAGTTCCCTGCCACCGTGGTTCTTGTTACTTTCTGTCATGACCACTGGAAACACTCTAGACCGGCAATTTTCAACCTGTGTACTGCAAAATTTTTTAAAACATGCAATATTTGACTATTTAGGCAGGGGCACTGACCTCTTCTCCCTTACATTGTCAAATAAAAAAAATGACAACAGCCAACACAACCATAGCCATCTGGTGTGAATGAATCAAAATTATACCTATTTTTTGTCAGGTCAGAAAAAAATATTTGTTTTTTTGCTTTGCTGCAGAATTTTAGTAATTAGTTTATGTATGTCATGAGTTGAAAAGTTTGAAAATCACTCTTCTAGACGGAGGCTCCTTGCTCCATATGGGCCCTAGATCAAGGCTGGTGATGCTGGATGGTCAAGTCATGAGAGAGAGAAAGAAAATATCTTGGTTTAGGCCTCTGAGGTCTGCAGCGTAGCTCAGCCTATCCTGACTGATGTGGCCAGGATAAGGATAAGCACAAAAAATGGAGCATGTGACTCAGCCTGAGGAAGTCAGGGAAAGCTTCCCAAAGAGGGCATATCTTTGCAGAGGCTGGAAGACATGTGGGGATTAGCCAGCAAAGGGAAGGGAGCAGGTGTTGCAGAGAGAGGAAGAGAGAGAAGTCTCCCTCAGGTGGTTACCGAAGAGGAAACCATAGGTGATGCTCTAGACTGTGTAATTAACAGCACAGGCTTTAGGGACAGACAGGGTAACTTTTACATGGGTAACTTTTCTGCATCTGTGACCTTGGGCAGAAGCCGCTGACATTTCTGAGTACCAGACTTCTCATTGCATGATGGGTAAAGTGGCACCTATCCTGCTGGCACCTGGTATTTGTTCATAAGTGCTCATTCAAAGTTGTGACATTATTAGAAGTAATGGCAGGTGTACTGAGCCATTGGGTCCAGTTTTGTCACGGCTTCTACCAAAATGCCATGAAATGAGAGATCACACATATGTGGCATTTAGCATGTGCCTGGCTCTATGCACTTTGCACGTACTTCCAGGCTGCAGAATACTAGTGTTACTGTTCTACCCATTTTACTGCAGAGGGCATGCAAGCAGAGTGCACGTGACTTGTCCAAAGCCACAGGACTGCAAAGTGGCAGAGCTAGAACTCAGACATGGGTTTCTTGTCCAGGGTCCACACTTATAACTAAGACACCATCTTCTGCGTCTGTGCTTGCACACCGAAGGAGTTCCTGCCAAGAGGCTGAGATGACACTCCCAGTCCAGGAGGCACAGTGTGAAGAGAGGGAGGGCTCCTGGCCAGATCCTGGCAGGGTGATGTTATATCCCAGGAGAAGGGGACACAGGCAGGGGTGGGTGGGTCCCGGCATGAAGTTGCCAATGAGAAACTGAGAATAGTGTCAGGTTTCTTGCAGGCAGCAGTTACTGAACCCCTGTTCTGGGCCAGGGTTCACACTTAGTGCTCTGCATACAGTGGTGCCTACTGTCTGTATACAGATACTAGTGCTGCCATCCACTGGGCCTTTAAGTCTTACACTCATCAGAGTCACTCTATGAGTGAGTGCTTTGCAGGTGCTCTTGAGAAGAATCCAGGTGTTATAGGAGCCACAGGACCCTGAGTAGCCTTGAAGGTGATGTCATGTACAGAGATAGTGGCCATGTGGGAGTGACCTTAAGGAATGAAGGGGAGGTGGAAGGACATTCCAGGAAGAGAAAGAGCATGTGCATTAATCTGCAAGAGCCCAGGCATATCCGTGTGGATTGCAGAGTCTAGCATGGGGAAGAAAGCAGGACAAGAAGATCCAGAGGGATCAAGTGGGGCCCCTCCCTTTGGCTTTTCCCAAGGGCAGTGAGAAGCCAGCCCAAGGGCATTAAGCAAGGGAACAATAGGATCAGATTTTCCTTGTGGCAGACTCACTCAGGTTGCCATTAGGACTGGGGAGCAAGATGGGGTGGGGAGACCATTTAGGGAGCTGTTACGGTCCTCCTGGCCAGAGGACAGACCACGAGCAGCACAATGGAGACAGTGGGCGGATTGCTGTAGTTGAGCCAGTGACTCTGCATTAGTGCTATGGTGACATTTTATCCCTGTCCTCCTTCTCCTCCCCGGCCAGCAGTGCTGCCTGGCCTATATTCATCTTCCCCCAGTGGTGCTCCTGTAAACTGAGGGTTTCTAGCTTTCCCACTGTCCACATTCTCCACGTTGTGGGTCACAGGCCACGCAGCCCCGAAGAGCTGGTAACTGTGCTGCTTTTGTTTTGTTTCCGAGATTTCTGTTTGATTAGAAAGAAGGCTCTTTATAGGTGTGAGTTTACAAGGCCGACTCTCAGTGCCCATTATGGTCATAGGTGAGCAACCTGCATCACCTGGCTCCAGGTGAGCAGAGTTTTCCAGACTCAGGGGATTTCTTTCCAGTTGGCAAATTTCCCTTGTGAAAGCCAAAAAGGCATGGGTTAACTTTCTTTTTCAATTAGCTCTGCATTTTCTATAAAGATATAATCCTTTATTAAGTTAATGAGGCATAATAATTATTAATTGCTAATTATTCAGAGTTGCTTAGTCTATTTAAAAGAAATGATACCATTTAGAGCAAGATTTAAAGATATGCAAATATAAAATAGCTTCCTTGAAATATTCAGCTACTCTGCGGTACCACGGGCAAACACAATGACTTTTTTGTTGGAAACATATTAATTTTGTTCTCAGTTCCATGAACTGGAAAGTCAGTGAACCACCTGTGTGTCCTTGGCTGACCTCCTTAACTTCTCTGTCAGTTTCCTCATCTGTGAAATGGGGATTCAGACACCTGCTTGTAGCCCTGCCTGGGTTTTTAACAGAGTGCTTAACATGTGTGGAAACAGTCAAGAAATGTAAAGTGGGAAAATTAATTCTTATTTCTCAGGATCATTGGAAGGACTAAATGTCATAACGTATAGAAAAGGTCAGCTACAAAGTAGGGGCCTAGTAAGTAAGCATTTGTTCTCCATCATTCCTTGAGTCTTTTTGGGTTGTGGATGTCAATAATTTACATTCTATTTGGGATACTACCTTACATTTTAAAATGCATTTTCTGATTAAAATGTATACTCACTCATTGTAGAAGACCTTAGAAGATTTTAGAAGCAAATAAAAATGGAATTAAAATCTTCCATAAAACCACCATTAATGATTTCAATGTATATATCGTGGTTGAGTTCCATTCTCTGTCTCTGTCTCTTTCTCTGCGTGTAAAAATAATTGAGGTCATCTTATATACAGGTTTTTCTATCTTATTTTTCTCAATATATTATAAAAGCTTTTTTTCTCTGTGGGTTCTCCCTCCATGTTTGACAACAAAAGCATATTAGACTTTAGAGTAAGATTAGCTGGGGATGAGAATTCACAGCTTTACTCCGTGTTAGGTATTTGTCTCTGTAAAAGTGACCAATCTTCTCTTATAAGGCGAATGTGGGATTTAAATGATGTAAAGCCTGTAGAATGCTTAATACAGTTCCCAAAACATAATCAGTGCTTATACATGGCAGTGGCTGTTACTGACACTGATTAGACTCTGGCGTCAGCTAGGCTAGGTCATGCTGCCATGACCAGCACCACTGGAATCCCAGTGACTTAACAGAAGCCTGGTCTTCACCACCAATGGCAATTACTCTCTCGGGTGGGTGTCTCCACATAGTGATTTAGAGTCCCAGGTTGCTCCCGTGATTGTTAAGGCAGGGAAGAGAAACTGGAAGATTTCATACTAGCAATTAAATGTCTTGATCCAGAAGAAATACGCATCCATTCTGTTTACAATCAATTGGCCAGAACTAATTGCATGAACCCACCTTCAAGCCGTTGGTGTGGAGAAATACACGTAGAGGATTCCCATGTACCCAGAAGAGGAGACTCAAGTATAGGTGAGAACTAGGACTCTGCCATGGAATTCTCTCTTCATCATAGGACTGTTCTCATGACAGTCAGAGCACTGAGATTCAAGGTCAGCCCCAGCAAATGTATGTGTGACGAGTCCTCAGTTCAAACTTGGCCAGGGGAAGAGAAGCTCTGGTGTATCCTGGGTGTGCCTGACACCCCACCAGCATTCCAATAACAGTTCTCTCTGTATCTAAGTTACTGCCATGTTTTCTCAGTGCTGTGAATGGTGCATTTAAGCAAATGGTTGGGCTGACCACAGTATAGCATTTTATCAGTGCTCTGTCAACACCCTGATCTATACCTTGTTCTGAGGGCCATCAGCCCCAGAGGAGAGTGTATCAGGCCTCACTCTGGCTTTAATGCCACATACATCATAGCGTGGAGAATACTAAGTAGGTCTGAGCCCTGATGAGCTAGGGGCTGGCTGAGGGCCGAGGGACTCCAAGGGAATTACCAGAATTCTTGAAAAATTTTTAGGAAGTGTTGTTTTTTGGTGTTCATTCTCTCTTTTTCTCTTCCCAGGTAATATCAATCTTTCTTTTTCTTAGACCCAGGCAGTAGGGTACAAGGGGAGAAAGTTTTAAGGAGCAGGAATACATGGGAGTGCATTGTGGCTTTGATCCTTTCTGGCTATGTGTCCTTGGGGAAGTTGTTTCCCATCTCTGGGCCTTCATCTTCTCATTTATATAATGGGCACAGCTCTCTCACCTCTCTCTTTCTATGATTCTGTGGCTTCCTATCTCAGCTGGGCCCATAGCTTAGACACTGAGGAGCAACATGGAAGAGACCATCCATATCAGTTAAGATACTTTGGGTCACAGGCAACAGAAACATCTACTCAAACTGGCTTAAACAGTACAGAGATGTATTGCCACCAAATGTATTATGTAGATTTCTGTGTAGGGTGGGTTTTAGGATGGATTACTAATAGCTCGCCGTCTTTAATGGCCCAGGTTCATTCTGCTCATCTCTGCTGAATCCTTGAGGCTGACTTCCACTTTGAGCTGTGGGAATATGCCTTCAGCCATTGCAGTTATCACAGACAGACAGGAAAACATCCAGACCACGAAGGGAGAGCCTCCCTTTCAGTGGGGGCTGTCCTGGGCAATAGAGTACCTCACTGAACACCACCCAGCAATCTCTCCCACTGGCAGGAGGTGGATCATGTGCCTGTTACTCATCATTGCCATCATTAGAGTGGGATGCCCTTAGAGAGATCAGGCCCATATATGGTGCTAAGGTGGACTCAACTAGAGGCGGGGTATGTCCAAGCTTCTGTTTGAAAGGAGGAAGTGAGGCAGGAGACAGTAAAACTACAGCTTCGTTTCTCATTGACTTCATCATTTTCTTTCCAGACCATTAATCCAACATAAAATCAATAGTTAACATCTACTGAATGCTTGCTATCATTGCCCCTCTGTCAAGATCTTTACCAGCAATTTCTTCCTGAATCTTTACAATAGCCGAGGAAGGCAGATGCTAATATCACGCCCATCTACACCTCAGGGAAATGAGGTTCTGGTAAGGTGACTTGATCAAGGTCACAAATGAAGTGTTAGAGATCAGATTCAAGCTCATGTCTGTGTGGTTCTAAAGGCTGAACCTATAACACCTATGCTGTGTGATATTTGGCATAAAATAGGAAGTTGGAGCATCTATATAAACACCCACTCCACTTTACATAGGTGTACATTTGCTATCTCAATCACCACAACAAGCCAGTGAGGTGGTCATTGTTACTCTTGTTTTACAGTTTATGAAATTAAGTCTCACAGAGGGTATTTAACTAGCCAAGAATTTCATAACAAGTAAGAAGCAGAGACCTAAGTCTATTTGATCTCACTCAGTTTCAGAAAAGAATGCTTTTATCCATATGGATCAGAACAGGCAGTCAAAAGTGGACTAAACAAAGGGGCGGTGGGGTGTTTTCTATCAGGATCAGACAAAGAGAAGTGGGCTGCACCAGGAGTGGGTCAATATAGCTCAACAGTGAAATTGCAGACCCAAACTCTTCCCTGGTCTCAGCTGCACCATCGTCAGTGTGCTGACAATGTCTCCTCTCAGAGCTTTCAGGCCTCCTGGTCTTCATGTAAAGTCCTTCTACAGCGGGAAGGTCCTGGGAAGGCAAGGGAGTGAAGCTCTCCTAGTATACTTCTCTAGTCTTATTAGGAAGAAAATGCCTGATGTCCCCTTGCTGATTTTTCATTACAACCCCTTGGCCAGAATGTTCACAATCTTAGCTGCAAGACAGTCTGGGAGAGCAGTATCTGTATTTCAGTTTGTGCCACTGAGGGCAGGTTCAGGCAGCCTAGATGAGGGAGGGGGATGGCCCTTGGCAAAGCCACCAGCAAAGCCAATCCCTTGCTTGGAAGAGGTTCCTTAGTAGGGCCTGTATCTCAAGCTCCTTGTATCTTTGTATTTGCATATCCCGATGAAGCACTAAATGCTCAATACATGTTTTTTAGAATAACTGGATAATTTAGAACATTTGGGACCATCTGGGGGATTTTGGACAAGTGAGTGTTGATAGATAGAAGGAATTGTAAATTAATAATTGTCTTAATTTGTTCAGGCTGCTTTAACCAAATACTATAGACCAGGTGGCTTATGAGCAATAGAAATTTATTTCTCACTGTTCTGGAGGCTGGAAGTCTGAGATCAGGGTCCAGCACGGTGGGGTGAGGGACCTCTTCTGGGCTGTATCCTCACATGGTGGATGGCAGAGAGGGGAAGCAAGCTCTCTGGTGACTCTTATAAGGGCACTAATCCCACTCATAAGGGTGCTCCCCTTACGACCTCATTTGATCCTAATTACCTTCCCAAGGCCCCACCTCTTAAACATCATCACATTGAAGGAAGGGTTTTAAAATAGGAATTTTGGGGGAGACACAAGCATTTAGTGTTTGTCATATGTAACAAGAGTCTTTTCCTTATAACCCTGCTTTTTGCCTTTTAGTGGTTTTTCAGCTTTCCAGGGAGTTGTCCAGAAAGACAATGCAAGTGGTGAGGCAGAGGAGTCTCAGTTTCCTCATCAGCAAAACAGGTAGAATGAGATCCAGTTTGTCTCTTATAAAGCTTCTAGCTTTTGTCCTTGGTCTTGGGATTAGAGACACTCAGAATAATGTGACTGAGAAGTGGTCTGAGAAGTAGGGAGGGGAAGCAAGACATTGGTGGTAGAAGTGGGAGTGCTGCAGAGGACAGACATTTTTGTCACCGTGGGTCATCCTGTTTCCCACTTGTATCAGGGGATGAGACATAGTGAGGCGGCAACATTCGATATACCAGGGACATGAGCGGTGGCTCCTATTTCATGAGGTAAAATCCCATAATCCAATGGAGCACTGAGAACATGAGGGGAAGTTTCCTTTCTTTCATAAATTTGGAGTCAGTTTATTAAATGGCAGATAGAATCAGGAGCAGAGGAAGATGACGGGAATGATGGTGTCACAGCTTCATTGTCCTCTGCTGTTCCCTCCTCCTGGCTGCTCCAGGCTGCAGTTCTGGCCTCAGTGTGAAGACGAACACAACACTTACCACATTACAGGGAAACAGACAATGCCTCCTACAGGACACTACATGCCTTTATTTTACAGATGAGACAAAATACAGCTGCAATTATGGGCTGAACTGTGTCCCCCCAAATCCACATGTTGTGGTCCTGACCCCCAGAACCTCGGAATGTGACTGCATTTGCGGATGGATCTTTAAAAAGTTCATTAAATTAAAATGAGGCCCTTGATGTGGACCCAAATGCAATATGACTGATGTCCTCACAAGAATAGGAGATTTAGAGTCAGCAAGGATATGTGTTTACATGGGGGAAAAGCCATGTGAGGACACAGTGAGAAGCTGGCCATCTGCATGCCATGGAGAGAGGCCTCAGAAGAAACTAATTCTGATGATACCTTGATCTCAGACTTCCAGCCTCCCAAACTGTGAGACTACTCTGTTGTTTAAGCCACCCGGTCTGTGGTATTTTGTTATGGAAGCCTTGGCAAGCTAGTACAGACTGTGGTACTGGGCAGGGGATGCTGCTGTAATAAATACCTAAACCTGTGGAACTGGCTCTAGGACTGGGTATTGCATAGAGGCTGGAAGAGTTTGGAGGCACATGTTAGCGAAGCCTAGATTGCCTTGAAGAGACCACTGGTAGGAACATGGATGTTAAATGTGCTTCCAGAGAGACCTCAGAGGGAAAAGACGTTCATGTTCCTGGACACTGAAGGAAAGACAATCCTTGTTATAAAGTGGCAGAGAGCTTGCCTGAATTGTGCTCTGGAGTTTTGTGGAAGGTGGGACTTGGGAGCGAAGAACTTGGTGCTTAGTAGAGGAGATTTCTAAGTGAAGAGTCAATTGCATGCACTGGTTTCTTCTTATTGCTTATGGTAAAAGGTGAGAGGAGAAAAACCAATTGAAGAAGGAATTAGTTAAGCAAAACAGGAATCACAACTTGAAGATTTTCAACATTCTCAGCCTATCCATATTGCGAAAAATGAGATTTAGGCCTCTGGTTAAATGTTTTCTTCTTGGAAAGGACTTCCCTGGACCCTTTGCCTAAACAGCCCCTTAGTCTGCTTTATTCTTTTCTGTAGAATTTATCATTACTTGCATCTTTATTGCCCTAACTCATTAGAAGGTAAGCCCCATGAGGCAAAGTTTGATGTTGTCATTCATTTTGTTTTTGTTTGTTCTTTGTTTATTGCTGGTACCCCAGGTGTGCCTGGCACAGACTAGACTCCCTGTGTATGAACAACACTGACCAGCTGGCCACATGGCGCAGGGGAACCTGGGGCTTCTATCTCCACACGGGGTAAACTCGACTCCCCACTCACCAGATGACTGGCCAGAGCCACTGTCTCCAGTCCAGGCCTAAAGGCTGGGCTCTGTCATGTAGACACTCCCCCATGATGCCATTAGGACCCTTGTCATCCTCAAGGAGACTGTTGGACAGCCCGTGGGGAGGCAGCCTCTGCATACCTGTCCTTGACAGACTGAGTAAGTAGGCTGGAGGGGTTAATCTGGAATATTTGCTAGCCTGCAGGGTCCCCATTACCACTCTGTAATCAAGTGGAAGCTTTGCTTAGTTGTACCCAAGACCCAGGGAGAGACGGGTTTCATCTGCAACATGAAGGATTTATTTATTTATTTATCTTTCTTTTTTTAAAAAATATTTTTTCCGTTACCATTTAGTCTCCTTATACTCACTCCCCTTCTGTCTGCTCCCACAATCACCACACTGTTGTTCATGTCCATGAGTCCTTTTTCCTTTTTTGCTCAATCCCTCCAACCCATAACCTTCCCCCAACCCTTAGCTGTCAGCCTGCTCTCAAACTATGAATCTGTCTCTATTTTGTTTGTTAGTTAAGTTTGTTGATTAGATTCCACGTATGAGTGAAATCATATGGTATTTGTCTTTCTCTGACTGGCTTATTTCACTTAGCATAATGTTCTCCAGGTCCATTCATGCTGTTGTGAAGGGTACAATTTTCTTCTTTTTTATGGCTGAGTAGTATTACATTGTGTAAATGTCCCATAGTTGTTTTATCCCCTCATCTATGATGGACACTTGAGCTGCTTCCATATCTTGGTGATTGTAAATAATGCTGCAATGAACATAGGGGTACTTATGTTTTTTTGAATTAGTATTTTGGATTCCTTCAGATATATTCCCAGAAGTGGGATCGCTGGGTCAAAAGGCAGATCCATTTTTAATTTTTTGAGGTATCTCCATACTGCTTTCCACAGCGGCTGCACCAGTTTGCATTCCCACCAACAGTGCTAAAGGGCTCCTCTTTCTCTACATCCTCACCAGCACTTATTATTTGTTGATTTATTAATGACGGCCATTCTGACAGGTGTGAGGTGATATCTCATTGTGGTTTTAATGTGCATTTCTCTGATGGTTAATGACATTGAGCATCTTTTCATATGTCTACTGGCCATCTGTATGTCCTCTTAGGAAAAGTGTCTATTTTAGGTCCTCTGCCCATTTTTTAATTGGGTTGTTTGTTTTTTGGTGTTGAGTTTTGTAAGTTCTTCATAAATTTTGGATATTAACCCCTTATCAGATGTATCAGTGAATATGATCTCCCATCTTGTGGCTTGTCATTTTATTTTGTTGATATTTTCCTTTGATATGCAAAAACTTTTTAGTTTAATACAGTCCCATTTGTTTATTTTTTCTTTTGTTTCCCTTGCCTGGGGAGATATATCCAATAAAAAATTGCTATGAGCAATGTCCGAGATTTTGCTGCCTATGTTTTCTTAGGATTTTTATGGTTTCAGGTCTAACATTTAAGTCTTTAATCCATTTTGAATTTATATTTGTGTGTGGTGTAAGAAGGTGCTCTAGTTTCAAGGATTTAGATGAGAGCTAAGAAGGCACTTAAAGTAGGAAAAAGATATATCCCAGACCATGACTGCTGGGATTTTCAAGCGGCCAAAATGGCCCCATGGGTGGTGGGAGCCAAGACTTGAGCTTTGGCCCCTGGGAGTGTCCAGGGTGGCCCTAATTCTCCCATTATCTTCCCTGAGCACAAGTCCAGAATTCTTCCTGCTCCGCTGGGAACCCTGGAGTGGTGAGACATACTTTTCAATCATTTTAATTCCATATTGATTATTTAAAAGTGACGCCTTCTTTAGGGCATCACAGCCAAGCAGGAATCGACTTGAAGAGAAAGCGTGCCTTGCCGAGTGGCACTAATGAGGCGATGTCTCCTGAAATGCATCCTGGAAGCAAGAGGCTGGCTGGCTGCCTCTCTAGCTTCCCTAGACTGGCCAGAAACTGAGGAGCAATTGCAAATGTCACACATTGACATGTTTCTCTTGTCACAGTCCACTCCATGGTGTGATATTCTGATTACAGACTAACAGAGAAATATTTGTGTAGCAAACAGCAACATCTCTCTGGGCTCATTAGAGAGAGGGAAGAAGAGCCTGAGGGTGTGTCCACCCAGAGAGGGCTCAGAAGCCCTGCTGAACTGTCATCAGTTTTGTGCCCCTGTATGCCAGGCTTTTTATATGTTTGGTAAAATAATGAGGAAAATAATCCAGTAATAGCTGCCATAGATTTTTTATTGTATGGTGAGCATTGCACTAAGCACTCACTCAACATGCATAATTTTATTTCAGTCTCACCACAACTTTCTTAGCTCCATTTTAGAGATAGGAGAACTTGAGCACAGAGAAATGAAGTAACCGGCCAGGATCACAGAGTTCAGAAGTAAAAGAGCCAGATTTACATATCAGCTTGTCTGGTGCCAAAACCTCACGTCACAACGGCTGAGTCAGACAAAGGACATGCCTGGTAAACTTTGCACACACATCACTACTGCAGATGAGTGTTTTACTGTTTCTCAACCTTCTTGCCCTCTTTCCTCCTAATATTTTAGTACCATAGATATACTGTAGGTCTATTTAAGTACTGTGGACCTTTGGGGGCCCACAGATCATTGCCACATCTAAGCTTTCTTTGCTCATGGTTAATAATATGTATCTAGATAAGACTTATAGAGTATTTGCTACGTCCTCTCTATACATTCTAAGCAATTTAAATATATATATATAAATTACTTTATTCAAGAAGCCTAGTGAATGTTTAGCTAGTAAAGCACAGAGAGGCTAAGTAATTTGTCTGAGTTGACACAGCCAGTTAATAAGGGAGGCAGGATTTGAACAATTTTTCCGAGTCCAGCCCCTTAACCACAGCATCTTCCCTCCAGATCTCTGGCACTAACTGTTTTCACATACATAGGATGCTTTCACTTTTACCAAAAACCCCAATGGAAGCATAGGCATCTTCCTTCTCTTTGGATATAAGAGGAAACTGAGTTCCAGGAAAGGAAGGAGAGGCCCATGGACTCCAGGCTAAGAGAGGCAGGTCAACAATTTGAATCGGAGGTGTAGTCTCTGGATCCAGTGCAGCCCTTTCTGGAGCAGATCAAGTCTAGCTCACTGTCTCCAGGCTGCTGGGTTGTCTCCCTCACCTTTTGGGAATGCCAGTCTCTGTGTAACAGAGTGATATTCATACCCACAGTCCACACTCTGCAGAGGTAGTTTCATCTCATTAGTCAAATTAAAACTTACTTCTGAACTTGGTATATATGTGTGATAGATTCCAAGTAAATTATCATTTTATTTATAGCTCCCTATCTTCCAGGAACTTCAGCAGCAGTATGTTATCTGGCTCATAAAAAAATAAAATAAAATAAAATAAATAAAATAAAATGACACCTTGAGTAGTAACTAATTAGGGAGACTTCCACACTGCTGTTAATTCGTGAGGCTGAATGTGCTCCAGCAGAAGCTAGCAACAGCCCTGAGCTCCGGGGAGACCAGGCTCACGCAGCTGCGGAGCTCAGATTTCACATTAAGTCAAACAATTATTTTGACGGGTTGAGTGAGCTTCGCAAAGTGCCATTATAATAAAATCCTCCAATTGCCCTGTGGGAGCTGCTGTGCCCAGTGGAGAAGGCTGCGTGATGTCAGGGAGTTCTCCTGCACCTGGTACTAGGCATGACCTCCACTCAGATGTGGCCAGGTGTTATCGTGGAGGCTCTAGCAGGTGGCGCAGAGCTGTGGGGAGAGGCTTAGAAGAACAAGGGGCAAACAAGCCAGGTTTGCATTTGTTGCAACTCACATTGTTTATTTTCTGCCTGCTAGTATTGTTGATTGTTTTACTTGAAATAATTTTAGATTTACAGGAGAGCTGCAAAGATAAGGCTGAGAATTAGAGTCCCCATCTACCTGTCACCCAGCTTCCCGGGATGTCAGCATTTACATAACCATTGTATATTTCTGTGCCAGACACTCTTTAGGTGCTGAGGATACATCTGTCAAAAAACAGGAGCAATCTGTTTTCTCACGGAGCACACGGTCTAGTGGGGCCAGTCATCACTGGAACAAACCCATGTCCATGGTCATACATGCTTGGCCATGCCACTGCCACATCTCTCAGACACCATGAAAGTCACCACTGGTGACTGATGGCTACTGGCATTGCAGTGACTGCTTGCAATTAACAGAATGTGTAAATCTACATGAGAACCACTCTCCCTACTGCTCTAGACGCTAGACTGGGAGGGAGAGCTGGAGGGGGGGCAATAAGGGCAAATGTCTGGTTGTGCCCTCCTCTGTTCAGAACTGTCCATGGCCTCCTCTCACTTAGGCTGCACAAAACCCTGTGGTCATGCTTCCTGCTGTCTCTCAGGCCTCATTCCCTCTGTTTGTCTTGCTTCTTGCACTTCCTGGGCTGCTCCTGGAACAGGCCAAACAGACTCTAGCCTCAAGACCTTGGCTTTGTTCCTTTCTTTGCCTGGGAAGCTCACTCCTAGGGTTCAGCTTCTTCCCTCACTTTGTTCATATCTAGTCTCTACCGTCACCTGCTGAGAAACATCCTTCCTTCTCCTCTGTTCACCACCCTGTCCTCATGCCTAACAGTTCTTGGCCCAGGGGAGGCACCTAAATGATGCTTGCAGAGTGAATTCTGTCTGTCTGAATCCTTCCTTCCTTCCTTCATTCTTCCCTCCCTTCCATTTTTTCCTTCCTTCCTTCCTTCCTTGAGCAGTTGCTTTATGACCACCATTCTGCTCCTGAATACAGAGAAAGGACCTTTTGAGAACTGTGGTTTGGGGTCCAGTTTTCTCTACCAAAGCCTCTTGGCCTCACTGGAGTGAAATTCAGAAGTGAGGATGGTACAGGTCATCTGCTCCTTTGGGACACATCTCCCAGCCAGGTCCTTCCCCCATTCTCCTCCAAGCCTGGATGTTAATGAGATGGGCATTTTCCAAGGCCTCTGGCTCACTCACTCCAGATCCATTTTTGCCTGTCACTTTCTTTCTGACCTCTGTCAAGAATTTGAAGCCAAGAGGATGACTCAAGTTGGACACTCACTTAATACACCCTTTGTCATCTCTCAGAGCAGGGCTAAGGATGTGGGGCAAGTTGGGGTGGACAGGCCAGGCAATCTGATTTTAGTGTGTCTTTCTTTTAGTGAGATGCTGGCCCCTCATTAAATGACTGGAGGAACCACGTCATCCATTCATCATGGGGTTTCCAGGTGGCCCGAGTGGCAGAAGGTGAATGGACCCTTCTCTTGGCTTCCTGGATCCATCCAGTCCATGTCCTCAAATGGTAACGGAAGACTTGCTCCAAGCAGACATGAGAGAGGAAGTCAGAACATCTGTCGATAGACTGCACCAGACCAGCCTGATGTGGTGGTGATTTGGGCATCCACCTAACTGAATTAACCTGATGGTAATGATGGACACATGTATTGAGCAGTAAAGTAGCCCCCTTGTCCATGCTTTTAGTTACCTGTAGGGAACTGCAGTCTGAAAATATTAAATGGAAAATTCTAGAAATAAGCAATTCATAAATTTTAAATTGGGTGCCATTCTGAGTAGTGTGATGCAATCTCCTGCCATCCTGCCTGGGACATGAATCATCTTTTGGTCCAGCATGTCCACTCTGTAAATGCTCCAAGCCCATTTGTCACTGAGTAGCCCTCTCAGGGATGTTGAGGTGTTACAGTGCTTCTGTTCAAGTCACTCTTATTTTACTTGAAATGGCCCCAAAACACAAGAGTAGTGAGGCTGGAAATTTGGATGTGCCAAAGAGAAGTTGTAAGGTGCTTCCGCTAAGTACAAAGGTGAAAGTTCTCAACTTAAGAAGGAAGGAGGAAAATCATATACTGAGGTTGTTAAGATCTATGGTAGGAATGAATCTTCTATTTGTTAAACTGACTAATTTATACATTAAACTTTATGATAGGTACGGATGCATAGGAACAAACACTGCCCTTGGTTTCTGGCATCCTCTGGCGGTCGTGGAATGTATCTGTGTAGATAAAAGGGGATGACTATACATACGTTTCAGGCTCCATGTTGACCCTACCTGACTCATTCATCCCTACCCCTACTCAGTGAGGTATTACTATTTCCTGTTTTACAGATCAGGATACCTAGACTCGAAAACTTGCCATGGTCTAAGACATAGTAGGTATTAGAGCCAAAATTTAGAAAGTCTGACTGAGAAATTCATAAACTTAATCATGATGCTAAACTGCAAAAGTTTCAGGATGCTTGCCCAAGATATGTTTTGTTTCATCTGCAAACACATGGGTTTTTTTTAATTAAATTAGTTTGTCAACCTTTAAAAAATCATTAGAACCACACTTTTACTGGTGGGCATTTAGGTTGCTTCCAGCACTTGGCTATTGTAAATTGTGCTGCTATGAACATTGGGGTGCATAGGTTCTTTTGGATTGGTGTTTCAGGATTTTTACCAGTAAATGAGTGGGTCAAAAAACTGTGGTACATTTACACAACGGAATTCTATGCAGCAGAGAGAAAGAAGGAGCTCCTTCTTTCCGACAGCATGGATGGAACTGGAGAGCATTATGCAAAGTGAAATAAGCCAGGTGGTGAAAGACAAATACCATATAATCTCACCTGTAAGTGAAACCTAACCAACAAAATAAACAAGCAAGCAAAATATAACCAGAGACATTGAAATTAAGAACAATCTAACAATAGCCAGAAGGGAGGGGGGA
>VMDR010008739.1:0-35621 GCA_007922815.1 Macrotus californicus | reverse complement strand
GGAAACATTAAAGTACAACACAATGAAGAAACAAGAATTCAAAAAAATGAGGAGAGGCTTAGGAACCTCCAGGATGTCCTTAAACGTTCCAATATCCGAATCATAGGGGTGCCAGAAGGAGAAGAGAAACAGCAAGAAATCGAAAACTTATTTGAACTAATAATGAAGGAGAACTTCCCTACTTTGGCAAAGGAAATAGCCTTCCGGGGGGTCTAGGAAGCTCAGAGAGTCCCAAAGAAGTTGGACCCAAGGAGGAACACACCAAGGCACATCATAATTACATTACCCAATATTAAAGATAAAGAGAGAATCTTAAAAGCAGTAAGAGAAAAGGAGACAGTAACCTACAAAGGAGTGCCCATAAGACTGTCAGCTGATTTCTCCAAAGAAACCTTGCAGGCAAGAAGGGGCTGGCAAGAAGTATTCCAAGTCATGAAAGGCAAGCACCTACATCCAAAATTATTCTATCTAGCAAAGCTATCATTTAGAATGGAAGGGCAGATAAAGTGCTTCCCTGATAAGGTCAAGTTCAAGGCGTTCATCATCACCAAGCCTTTATTATATGAAATGTTAAGTGGGCTTATCTAAGAAAAAGAAGATCAAAACTATGAACAGTAAAATGACAACAAACTCACAGTTGTTAACAACTGAACCTAAAACAAAAACAAAAACAAACTAAGCAAACAACTAGAACAGGAACAGAATCACAGAAATGGAGATCACACAGAGGGTTATCATCAGGGGAGTGGATGAGGAGAGGGGGGGAAAAGGTACAGGGAATAAGAAACATAAATGGTAGGTAGAAGATAGACAGGGGGAGGTTAAGAATAGTATAGGAAATATAGAAGCCAAAGAACTCATATATATGACCCATGGACATGAACTAAAGAGGGGGAATGTGGGTGGGAGGGGTGCACAGGGCAGAGAGGTATAAAGGGGGGAAATGGAACAACTGTAATAGCATAATTAATAAAATATTTTAAAAAAAATAAGATTAATAACAGTACCTACCTCACCTGGTTACTGTGAGTTAAGAAGCTAATTATGTAAAAAGTCCTAGCACAGTGCCTGAGTCGTTGTAAATGCTGCACTGGTGTTTGCTGATGTTCTTAAGGGTCTTTGCCCTCTAATTCCCTCTTCCATTTTACCCCTCCTCTCTATTCAATAATAAGACTGCAGTAAGTGATCACCAACACAGGGAAAGGATGTGACAGGAACGATCGAGGTGGAAAAAAAAGAGTCCCTGAGCTTTTAGTTTTAAAAGAACAGACTCTGTGGGAATGAAGAGAGGACAGATAAACTAGGTTGGTGGCATGTTGGGTGAGCAGTAAGAAGGCGCCCATCCCTTTACCTGCACTCACACACTGGCTGGGAAAGGGTGACATAGACTGCAAGGAGACCGAATGAGACCTGAGAGTTCTGAGAGCGCAGACACTGGTAGGTTTCTGAGAAAGGAGGCCATGAGCCCTGGTTTCCACATCAAGTGTTCGGGATGCTGGAACCTAAAACCGAAGAAACAAACAACCAACCAACCAATGAACCAAAAAACCCTCACAGAGAAATTTATAGGATCTGAGAGTAGAGCGAAACCATGCCCTATTTCTTTAAGGTTCTGGGGAGGAGGAAATCAGTGACTGAATAGTGGGACTTGGCAGATGTGGCTTTAGTCAGCCTACAGAGTTCCCAAGGCCCCATCATGTCCCCAGCATAGTTTCTTGGCCCCCAAGAGTGGTCAAGAGGATGAGAACCACCTGGGTAGACAAGGATGTTAGATGCGATGGGACTTTCCAGCAGGAACCAGAATGAATAGACAACACTGAGGATGGAGACCAGGTATGCCCTCACCAGACACCACATAAATTGAGTCCCCAGCACTCAAAAGCCCACGCTAGGGAAAAGGGAGAGGCAGAAAAACTGATTCCAAGTCCCTGGGAATTAAGTTGAATGATGAAAGAAGAAATCAAGATACATTTTTTTTTTTGCACATTTGAGTTTGCAGATGGAGATTCATACCTGCTCTACCTGTTTTCTCCATGACTCAGACATTGTTCTCATTTGGGAAAAATTAAGTTAGTTTTGGCTTGAAAGGTTTAGTTCACCCCTGGCAATTAATGAGTCACTAGGGCATGTCTCCACAGCCTATCAAGGCCCCACAAAGATGGGAAGAGACTGGGACCTTGGGAACAGCTGACATCGTGAGATCACAGTTATAGCACATCGAGGTGAGGGAGGGGATTGTGAGCAAGTGCTGAGGACCTCTCCCTGCGATGGATGGGGGAGGGGAGCATGGCTCAGATTGCCAGATCTCTGTTCCAGGCAGGAACTATGGTAGTATCTATGCCTATAACATCAGAATACTATAATCCTACATTTCTATTCTGTTCTAGCCGGTCTCTCGACAAACATTACCTAGTGTCTACTATATTTCATAAATTGTGTTGGATGCTGGGAACATTGCTGGGTAAATAGGATATGGTCCTTGACTCCAGAGTGTCCATCTCAAGCTCACAAAGAGATCCTTCAATGTGGAGTGGGCAGTAGGCAAGCTAGGAGCACAAAGAGAGAAAAATTTGCCCAAGGTGAGGGCTATGGAGCAAGTCCCAGAAAGGGAGCTTCTAGGCCGGGTTTTGGAGGATAAATAGGTGTCCAGACAGCAGACAGAGATGAGTGGGAAAGAAATTTTTGGCAGACTACATAGCCTGAGCAAAGGTATGCAGGAGAGGGGCCGCAGACAGTGCTTAGAGAGCAAAGCATTCAGCATCTCTGGACTGTCAGATCAATTGAGTAGAGAGAGGTGGAAGTTTGAGCCAAGTCATAGAGGACCTTGAATGCTATGATTAGGAAGGTAGCATCTATTCTGGAGCTGATGGGTAGCTTTTGACAGGTTTCTGGCAAGATAGTGGTACAGCCAGGTTTATATTTCACAAAGACGTGTCTGGCAGCATCTGGAGGACAAACAAAAGAGGACTCAAGGGGTGGCAAGAATGCAAGGCAAGATGGTCCTGTGATCTTCTCATTCACCAATCAGCTCCAGCACTTCCCCAGATGGGACCACCGGCTCCCCAGATCCCCCCATCAAGTCTTGCTTGTAAAAGCAGTCTGGGATCAGACATATCTGAGCTGAGGGCTGGTACTTAGGCTGGCTTCTATAGACTGAGAAGAGCAACAGACAACCTTCCTCGGCTTTCAGACCTCCTGCCTGTATCCTCTCTGGTAACTTCAAGATCTAGATTTCCCCACTTTCTTCTTCCTGCCCTTGCTACTACGTGTTTTCCACTGACAGCTGCTCTAACCATCCCTGTCCAGCTGCACCCACCCGTGTGGCAGTGATATTCTTGCACTGAGCAAGCAGGCATCCAGCCAGCCTTGCACCGGTCGGTCAGTGTAGGGCGTCAGGCAGGTGTCTCTGCCCCCTCAGAGCTCCCAGTTTCCGCCCCTCTGAGCAGGGTACGAAGCCTCAGCCTGCCTTTGGACCACAGCAGATTCTTCCCTTGTCGGAGCTGCATTTTCATAATTAACAGTGGGTCAGGGCTTCTGGGGATTACTGTGACCTGATACCGCCTCTTGCTAAATCATTTGGCGACATTTCTCATATATAGTCTTCTCAGCTTCCACTGGCTTCAGTCTGGCTCTCCCAATTCATTATTCATGCCCGTGGCTCAGATTTTCACATCCTCGCCGCTATCGCCGGCCCCGCAATATTGGCTGGGAAACGAAGAGCTGGAAGAAGGGCGAGAGCGTACAAAGGGGGTGGGGGATGGAAAATTCCAAAGGCGAATCACGCCGAGGGTGGGGGCGGCGCACAGCAGTGGGTCAGATCTGCGGATGGTGGGACCCCGGTTGAAGAGGAGTAAGAGCAGAACAAGCTCCGAGAGACAAGAGACCTGGGCGGAGAGAAGTGTGGAGCTGCCCTGGAAAAGGAAATTCTGTGACAGGATTGCAGGAGCAAAATGCAGCTCTCGCTATTGATTAGATTAGTTTATCTCCGCAGCGCAGCGCTGGGCGGCAAAGGAGAAGCCCGGAGCTCTCGGAGCAGAGTTCCCAGAGAAAAGAGCAGGCTTCGCTGCTGCCTGCAGTTTTCTCGTGAACCATGATTCCTTTTCAACAATAGGTCTTCTCCTCGCTCCCTTGTCGCTAGGTTGGATAGTCTAGTTAATTCTGTTGATTATTTCGGTAGATCCTGTTGACACTGTGGCCCTAACGACTTAGGGACTTGGAACAGAGGGCTAGGCAGGGTTGGGCTCTGATGGGACAGGAGCAGGCCCAGCTGTGCTGATGCTGGCGAGACCCTGGAGGTCACCTAACCGGACCGTTCTCCACCCAGGCTGCACCTGGACTCACCGGGGAGCTTTAAGGAAAAAATACCTGTGTCTGGGTCCTGCCAGGGGAGGTTTAATTTAACTGGTCTAAACTCCTGTGAGCCTTTGCATGACTTTTAAAAAAGGATAGTCAAGTGAGTCTACTGTGCAGCCAGGGTAAAGACCCCTGACTTAGTCCCAACTTCTCATTTTATGCATTAGAAAACATGCTTCCAGAGGTAATGCCTCATGTCCCCATTTGCACAGCTAAGAAACACAAGGGTCTCCTGCCTGTCCCCAGGCCTGTGCTGCTCTGCTAAGCCAGATGTCTCTCAGCATGAGCACCTGCCTGGTGTGATTCCTGACCCATCCTGCCAAGAGATGACGGGGAGGTTGCTTCCTCACATGTCCCCTTGGGGCCCAGCCACCCTCCCCCAGAGGTCAGCTCCAGTCTGCTGAGTATTTTGTCATAGCCTAGGCGTGTAAATAACTCCCTCTAGGAGGGAACACGTATACAAGCATGCAGAGACTCAGCCTCCTGTCACTTATGTTTGATAGCAGGTGGCTTTGTTTCTGAAATGCAGTCATTGCTAACCATAAAAAAAATGTGGAGTAAACACAGTTCAGAAAGGGAGCCGCATTACTGATGGTGCATTTAGAAGCATCCTTTTGATCCTGGATCGGGCAGGACATTTCTCAGGAAGCTTTGGACTTTATACATATTTGACTGGACAGGGGAAGTGGGGATAGTGAAAGAGAACATCGATGCGGAGAAATCAAGCAAAAGGACTCCATTTTCTTTTTAAAGGAAAAATCCGATTTATTGACAGCTTGTGGAATTTCAAATGTAGAACACGCTGTTTAGCTTTCTCTTTTTAATGTCAAACTTCAAATGGTTATTCCCTTTCCCTTTTTCTTTTTTTAACCTTAAAAAATATAAATAGAATAGTTTTACAGCCTAATAATACTGAGGATAAATATGCTCTAATAAACTATAAACAAGAGATTAATTTGATTTCATACAAGGCTGCATTCCATTTTGGACGATCTTTTGGTTCTGTTTAAGTACAAGACAAAAATATATCAGATGAAGTCGTTTAACGTGGAGACAGAACGTTTTTGAACATTTGCTTTTAATTCATTCCCAAGTTCAACTGAGCGTGATAATAGAATAATGGTTTCCCCAACAACGACTTGGGGCTGTTCTTCCACCCCTACACTGTTTCCAGTTAACACCCTAAATCCTGGATGATGGAAGATGAAAATGGCATCTCATAATGCACCTGGCAGGTGGCAGCACGCGCTCCTGGGAGAAATATCTCCCCCAAATGTTGCAGGGGGAGGTTTAATTCACACATGCCATGGAATTCATATTCATGTGCGCTCCATTTAGGCTGCATATGTTTACAAATTTCCTGATGAATGAGAAGTCAATAATCACAGAAACTGTAGATATAGAAACAGAGGAAGCACAGAGCGAACCATCCATAACAGCAAGTCTAAGACAATGATGAGCTTCAAGTTCACTTGTGCCGTTACCTCAGGGCAAAATTGGCAGCTATTTCTTAAAAAGGAGCACTGGAAAGTTAAATTGTTTTTAAAAAGACATCCTATGGGTGCATTATTGAGATTTTACTGCTTCAGTGGGCAATTTCAATGCCCTCTCTGAACGTTTTGCAGGTAGAAATCTTTCCAAAGTTCTATGAGAAAAGAGAGCTAGGTTTCACCCAGAACAACAGGCCTTTGGGGTCCTGGGAGTCAGCGCAAGAGACCTGCAGTGCGGGAATGCACTCGAGCCCCCCTGCAGGCCGAGCAGGTGTGTTACAGAAAGGCCCATCGTCATGGCTGCCTTTTATGCATTGTGTCATCACAACCACTGCCATTTAGAAGTGTGAAACATTTTTTTTCCTTTTAAAAAGAGATGCTATATTTGCAGAGGCTGGGAACTATTGAGGCCTTCAAGATCCATTTATCTGTGTTTTAGTGTATTACAAAAATCACTGTCTAAGCAAAGTCTTGGTTCTCTTCTGTATTTGTGTAGGGGGGAGGAGGGGAGAGATCGGAAAGGAGGGAGGAAAGGGAGGAGAGAGAGAGAGAGAGAGAGAATGGGAGCATCTATTCAGATATAATTCCTTCTTGGGCCCCTTTGTTTCCATAAGATGATGCAAACTCCTGTGAGCCTTCATCAGCACCATGGCGTTTCTGCATTCCAGTTTCTTGCTGCAGTGTCTGATCCTGCATGCTTTCTCACCTGCTGTGGTTCAGGACCTCCCCGCACTGAAACACCTAGGCTCAGAGGTGGGAAGATGACCCCAGTCTGGCCCTAGGCTGTTCTATCAGGTGGAAACATGACCCACACCGGTCCAATTTAGACTTCATGCGTGGATTCTCTTGATTTGAAGTGGAGAATATTTTCTCTCTCTTTTTTCTTGCCTGTGGGGTCTGAAGTGCCTAGGATGTGCCTGGCCCATCTGAATCGACCCCTCTCATTGTTGTCATTTGGGTTTGCCTTCAGAACTGCCCTTGGCTGTGGCCCCTCCATGGGCAGGCACCTGGAAGCACAAGAACAAACCCAAGAGCTGACATGAGGGGTGAAGAGAGAAATCCAGGACCATCCTGTGATACCATTCTTTCCATGGTCTGGTTCAATGAGCCAATACATCCATTTTTTTGTTGTTTACTCTAATTTGAGTTGGGATCCTGTCATTGGTAATAAAAAGTTCTAATAATAACAATAACATGATGTTATTTGCCAAGTGCCTAGATGTACAAAAGAAAAAGGGTAAAAGCATGATGCAGGAGTTTCTAGCAGAGCATTCAGTGACTGGGACAGAAAACATGAGAGACAAGTTTAGAGATGAAGTTAATAAACTTAACTTTGAATATATTGACTTTGAAGAGCTTTGGATTTTTCCACATGAAGCTGTGCATTAGGTGTTTGAAAACGTGCATGGAAAACCCAGGGGAGAGTTCAGAAATGGGGGTGTGGATGTGGAGCCGACAGCATGGCGCAGCTGCTGAAGCCCATAACCCTGGCTGAGGCCATGAGTGAGACTGGGAGCAGGCCAAGGAGGAGCAATGGGCCTAGAAGAGAAACAGGACATGGGGTGATGTGGCCCAGTGAGAGAGGAACAGGAGACTCAGGACATGTAACATAACCGAGGTCAAAGAGGATAATTCCAACAACGCTCTCAAGTGATGCCAAGAGGCTGGAGTGGGTGGGAACTTAGAAGAGGCATCACATTTTCCAAGTAGTTGATTAATACCCCTTGAGAGAACATTTCAGTTTAGCAGGGGCAAATCCCCCATGACACAGGGTGGAGAAATAAATGGGAGAAGTGGATGAGAAAGGTGGGTGTTGGGGAATAGGGTGGAGGAAAGGGGTTGGGAATTCCACAATGGCAGTGGAATCAGATCACCTCTTCTGTTTTCCCTTAAGAGAAATTGTGATTCCAGCGCATATGTATGTTGAAGAGAAGTCAAAAGGCAGAAAAAACACATCAGATGGGTAATGACTGAGAAACCAAGTGAAAAGAAGAAGTAATAGAGGATGAAGAATGAAGCCTTGGAGAGCAGAAAATATATTTCTTTATTTAAGACAACAGAGAGAAAGAAAATGGCCATGATGAGCCTGGGAAAATGTAATGTAGAAGAGAGGACGCTAGCTAGTGAAAACTCCATCAAATGACATGGAACTCCAAAGATAGATGACAAAGTCATGTATTACATGATAAGTGGGTGAAGGAACTTATTAAGTATGGAAAGAATCTGCAACCACTATGAGAAATTAATTAAGTTTATTATAATACTTTTGGAGCAGCTCTGAGGTTAGAAAGCATAAGTTGGCGGTAGACTCAGTCAGTAGCCACTAGCAGCCCAAGATAAGGAAAGGCCAAAACCAAAGCTGCGTTCACCCAGCTCGACAGAAAGTCAAGGAACAAAGGAATCAAGGATGCTGGTGAGTCTTACTGAGTTAAGAGAGCATGTTGGTCTCACGTCTGAGCTTGCTATCAGGGACTTGTCTCACTGTGGATGTGGTGTAGCATAGGATCCAGCACTTCAGGGATAGTCAATAAAGATCTCTTTCACTGAATAAAAAGCCACTCTTTAACTTTTATGATGGACTCTTTCATCTCATTTCAGCTCTGAAACACAGGAATCACTTTCCTCTCTTCTCATTTGTTCTGGCAGAACAAGATGTTTTTGGAATCATCCCTCTGGAGAGGTAGGGTGGTGATGGCAATGAGAAAAATGAGAAGTAGAAATTCGAGAAAAATACATGGATGTATTTGCATTAGCATTAGGAGGAAGGAACTGAACTGGGGGTGTTCAGTGTGCGTGTGTGTGTGTGTGTGTTCTAAGCACAAGAGCTGGTGGTTTGAGATGAGGAAGTGCATGAGTCATACAGCAGGGGAGGCTGTGTAAAGACAGTTGTGGTGAGCAAGGAGAGCTGGGCAGTGTATAGTGTGACCAACTGTCCCAGTTTGCCCAGGGTGGAAAGTGGATGTGGGACTTTGAGTGCCAAAATGAGAAAGTTTCAGGAAGACTGGGATGATTGGCCACCCTAGCAGTGTGGGGAAACATGGACAAATACATTGAGTACCCATTTCCCCCTGAGTGGAGGCGTTTCAGAACTCCTGGAGACTTTGTGGAAGATGGCACCCCAGGAAGTCCTCTGGGAAGAACCATTTGACTTATATCGGCAGACTAAAACTTATTCATTCCATGGACTGTACATGTTTCTAAATTGAGCTTCTTGGAAGATTTCTAAAATGTCCAAGTTATCGATCTGAAGCAAAAAGTGTGAAGCTGGCCTTTATGATATACTACCCTATTGCCCCAGTTGTAAACGTAGCATTTGTGTTAGGACCTGAAAGTGTCATATAAGGATCCTTATCAGCTTTCTTGCAGTGCAGTAAACGGATTATCTGTTCCTGCCCCCCCCCCCCCCCCCCCCCCCCCCCCCCCCAGCTGGGATCACTGTGGTGAGGGTCATCCATGCTCTCCAATGTTAAGTACAAGATAGGACATCTGCATGTTTCAAAGGCCAAAGAAAGCATAAACCCCATGGGGTCTTATTGGCCTGCTGACTAAAATGCATAAACATAACAAGAACACTGTAGACAAAATACAACAGAGAAGAGACATGTATGTGACAGAAACATAATTGTCTTTAATTTGCCAATTCACATTGAATCCTAAAGTCCTGGAGTGAATGGGGCTTCCTCTTGGATATTCCTTAACAGTAGTCAGTGAATTCAATAACGTTAACGATTCAAAGTTGGTAGAGGAGGTGAATGGGAAGAGGGGAGAAATGTGCTCAAAACTTCTCTTGGGGACACAGAACTTGCAGACAGCAGTTGAGAAAGTCGTGGTGGGAAAAACAAACACAGAAACCCTGAGAGAAGGGAAAGGTGGGAACGCCCAGCCTTCTGAGCTGACTGCCGCTTTCTCTCATGTGCCTTCAGTAAGAATGACTTACTCCTTTGTTCAAATGCTTGCTCCTAACCCGTGGGTCTCAAGCTTGGCTGCACATTGAAGTCACCTGGGGAGTCTCTAAAAAGCTGGTGCCTGAGTCCAGTCCCAGAGATTCTGATTTAATTGCTCTGGTTTTAGCTTTGGCCTTGGGCTGCTTCTCTGCAGCCAAGATTGATAGCCACTGTGCCCTCGATCAGGAAATGAGGAATGGCCCGGGTCCAGGGTTCTCAAGTTGTATGTGCCTGAGAATTACCTGGAGATCTTGGTCAACTGTTTCCTGCAGCCCATCCTCAGAGGTCCTGATTCAGGAGGTCAGGAAGTTGCCAGAAGAAATGCAGGAGTTCTGCATTTCTAATGAGCTCCCAGGTGATGCTGACATGGGTGGTCTGAGGACCACTTTTTGAGGACCACTGTTCTGGGTGGATCCTAGGTTGCTATGTCCTGAGCCAATTAAGCCGTTTAGCATTCTCTGTGTATCCCCAGAGCTGAGAGATCTCTGTGGACCCTTATTTACATGTGCTTGGAGGACACCTCCCACGTGAATTCATCCCACTCCCTCAAACTAACTGAAGCGGGGGGCAGCCTCTCTGTTTCCAGCCTGGAAGTGTAAAGGTTTTATTCTTTGTTGCTCTTTGTGATTTAGGGGAAACCATCTAATTACCATAGTGGGTGCAGGCAGTCCCAAGGAATTTAGTGTCCTGGGCATATGCGAACCGTTTGCATGGAGTGAGTCCCTCAGATCTACTGGCACCCCAGCTCGCCAGTCAGCCTTTCCTCCGTGCACTACCTTCACTCCACCTTGGAGCCTCCCTCTGTGCTCTGGACCTGCCCTCCTGCGACAAGCACGACTCACAGTACATTTGGAACCCTGCCCTTAAAAGGCCCATTATGCTCAGAGAACCATAGTGGCCCAAGTAGTGGTGATAAATCATAGGTACCGATTGTGGGGCACCCTGCCAGAGACTGTGCTGGCACTTCACGGACGTCATTTAACTTAGCCCGCACCTGGCTCCAAAGTCCACCCTCTGCCACCCTGGCCACAGGGTGGAATAGTGTGGAGGAAAGAACACTGGTCCCCTGGCTGGTAAATGGCCTGGCTTTGATCCCACATGCTGTTGAGTGGCGGGTAGCTTTAGACAGGTGGCTGGCCCCACCCCACTCTCAGTGCTTAAATCCTCAGATCCTTATCTATCTTGGCCAGCTGGCTAAGCCCCCTTGTCACACTGACTTTCTGCAAGTCCAGCTGAGAGAATGCAGCCATGTTCCCTTTCCTGGGACTCAGCCCTGCCTGGTGACCACATCATATACTTGGCAGACCCGTTTCCAGGGAGAGCACTTTCCAAAGGTCCAGGCTGCGTTGCTGTGGCGCCACTCAGCCAGGGTGGCTGGAGGTTATGTCAACCTCTCTGAGAGCCTCTTGATGGCAGTTTTTATCCCAGTTGTAAAATGACCCTTCTCTGGTGAAACTTCGTGTTCAATTGTCTGGGACAGTACTTGATGAGAAGCTGATCACCTGACACCTGATGGAGTGGTGGCCTGAAATCAGACACACTCTAGCACATGCCTGTCGGCTCCTTGTCTGTCAGCCCTAGAGCAACAGCCCAGGGGACGCCTTCCCTGGCAGAGGCCAGGTGAGGGGCAGCGTGCTCCAGGTGCTGGGCTCAGCTCGGCAGCCCTCCCCACCGCCCAGGCAGAGGGGGCGGGTGGGTTAATGGAGGGTGTACTCATGGATTTTTATTATGATTAGTTACTACTATTATGGCTATCGCTATTAATAATACGTAGCAGGCTGTGCTACTTTCCCCCAAGAAAACAACATTTGACTTGACTTTAGAAACCTTAAATTGGAATGGGCTCTTCGGTTCGAATGGGCACCATTCCTTCCCTATAATGTGGGAGGGAGGGGCAAGGTGGGCCCCTGATCTTCAAGGCCCTCTCAGCTCTACACTTCTGTTGTTCTCTGTGAGATTTCTCTAGCAGACCAGAGAGAAAGAAGACTCAAATAGGGAAACGGAACCCAGGGTGGGCAGTGGGGGCCAGGAAAGCTGCCTCCTAAACAGTCAAATAATGTAAAGGTTTGTTGTCATTATTGTTGACTCTTTATTTATATATCTATTTTTAAAACTGTGGTAAAATACTCATAACAGAAAGTTTGCCATGGTAACCAACCATTGTTGAATGTACAGCCAGTGGCACTGAGTGCATTCACATTGTTGTGTTATTACCACCACCATCCATCTCCAGAACTCTTCACCTATGAGGACCTGGTAAGAGGGTTAGCAGAGCACTGAAAAGTAACATTTCAAAAAGCAATGGTATTTTGAATTATTAATTTCCTTTGTAGGGATTTAAGGCATTTTGCAAACATTATCTTGTTTGTTCTCACAATGACCTTGTAAGAAGCAGAGAGAGCAGAGAAGTGGGGGGATCAGACAGAAAGAAGGAAAAAGAGGGGGAACATAGCAGCTTTGCTCAGTTTCATGACACCCAGAGAGGCTCAGTGAATCATTGGAGGGTCTCACAGTTTTTAGGCCGCTGATGGTCTTAGAACTTGACTTTCAGTCCAATTTTCAGTTTCTCAGACGGTGATTGTAGCATCAGCCAGAGGGGGAGAATATGTTTTTTAAAGTTACAGCACAGCAGTGTGTGCTCTCCATGCCTTATGACAGGACCTCCTCTTGGTCACATTGCTGGGATGGGCGTGTCGGCTGGGAGTGGGGGCTGGGAAGGCTGGCTGCTGTGGAAGAGGCCCGGAGGGCACATTACTCTCTCTGGTTCTGTCATTTCTGGGAAACTGCTAACAGGGGGTTGGGGTTGAAAGGCTGACTGGTCCAGGTCTAGAGAGGAGCACTGTCAAGTGCAAAAGGCTTCATGACCTGGCAACTAAAACTACAGGGCTCCCGTGTGTGTGCGGGTGTGTGTGTGTGTGTGTGCGCACATGGTGTGTGTGTGTGTGTGTGAGAGAGAGTAAACTATGTAGAATTCAGATATACTGTAAAAGAAAAAAGTGTGTCATTTTTCTTGGTTGTGGATGAGGGCTCAGATGAAGTTAGTAATCAGTTAGTAAGCTTTTTATTTATTTTGTTCAATTTGGTGAGCCTTTAAAAAATATATCCCTTGTTGCAGAAGAAAACTGTATTCGTATAAAGTTGTGATTTGATTAGATTCAGCTTGTTGGCCCCTGGAAAACGTCCAGTGAATTTCCAGGAACAAGAAGATGTCAGTGTTCCTGGTGTACAGTTTGAATCACTAGCATCCAGGAACACCCATGTATAAGCAGTGATTAAAAGCCACAAGTGAACCTAAGAAACAACCTGGCAATTAGCACCAAGTTAAGTAGGATACCGTCACTTAGCCTGGAACATCCTTATCAAAGTATGTCGGGAGAAGGCGGCTGCTTCTTGGTGAACAGAACATACGGTTATTAGGTCCACTGGTCTCCACTCAGCTAGATACATACTTCACTGGTGTCTCACTGAACGCAAATGGAAGCTTGTAATAAATATTAGCTTTGTTGTTGCTACTTCTGCAGTTGGCCATACTCTGGTGGATCAACAGGGAAGCCAAGAGTGGTTGGCTTCAGATATTCTTCCTTCACTCACTCTATTAGTTAAGAACCTGCTTTGTACCAGGCGCTGTGCTGTGGGGCAGGGAGTCAGCTTTGACATTTGCACGAGTTTACAGACTAGCAGAGGGAGGCAGGCATATAAATATATTAGTGTAACCAAGTGTCATTGGAAAGTAGTGCATGCAGAAGGTGGTCAAAAGGTATAAACTTCCAGTTATAAAATAAAAGGGCCGTGTGTATGCCATGTGCAGCATGGTGACTATGGTTAATAGTACGGTGCTATGTGTCTGAAGGTTGCTAAGACAGTCAAGCTTAAAAGTTATCTTCACAAGAAAAAAAATTAAAACTCTGTGTGGTGATAGATTTAACCAGAATGCTCATGGTGATTCTTCTGCAATATATGCACATATTGAATCATGTTATACACCTGAAATTAATATAATGTTAAATGTTCATCATATCTCAATTAAAAAAAAAAAGTTGTGTGCAGGAAGTACCATGAAGGGATCGATGTGTTTGTTGGATGGTGTGTGAGGAACCAGGGAGGGCTTTTGGGAAAGATGACATCTAAGGTGTGTGTGTATGACGGGGGGCGGTTAATAAATCAGAATTTTCCACACAGGAGGAGTTTGGGAGGATAGGTTAGAAGCACTGAAGGGAACGGGGAGCAATTAAAATAAAGGTCAGGCTCCCTACACAATCTTTACAAAATAATTACCAAACAGAATGGAGTCACTGGCAATTGGTACTGCCTGAGGGAGCTGGCCATGAGTTGGCCACAGATCCTTAGAAGACAGCAGGGAGGTGAAATGGAAAAAAAGCAAATGACAAGGAAAAAATAAATGGGAAAAGTTGAATGGGAAAAGAGTAAAGAAAGGTAGAAAGCTTAAGAAGAAATCACACTTTATATCCCAAACAAAGAACTGACGCAGCCTGAGTCAGACAAAAAACCTCCTAACCCTCATTGGGATAAGATGGCGGCATTGGGCGGCCCAGTCTATACAGACCAGCGGCAACTGTTGTCAGGTGCAGCCTGGTCCCAATGGCTGGTGGAGCTGCACCCCAGGGCACAGGCTCCTAGAGGGCTCCAAGGGGCAGCAACAAGGCCCATCCCTGGCCCCATGCCTGTCATCTGCCCACCTCCTTCCTCCAAACTGGTCATGATCCAGCTCCCTCCCGGAGTGGGAAGGGGGCCAAGAGTCCCAGATGGCAGAAAGCCCACTGGAATCTGGCTGCCACTGGGAGACCAGTTGTCTGTTTTCACTGTCCCCTTCTCAGGTCTATCATAGCAGTTTGTCCGAGAACATAAAACAACAGAAGCACAGAATTCCAGTGTGAGAAAAGAGCATAAGGATCACCTAATTTAATGGGGTTCAAACTGTTTTGATCATCTACCCTGAGCAATAAAAATATTTTAAGCATGTCGCCTCCATTTAGGTATATTTACTAATTTATTTTTCAATGACATACTTTTACACTAGTATGTTTATTTTAAAACACAAAAATTATATTTAAAAATTAAAAAATAAAGTTGTAATATTTTATTCCTGTATACTAATGGATTATCTTTGTTCCTACTGGGGTATGTGAAATCTATTTTGGAGACAACTCATCAAATTCAATCAGGTGTTTTAATCTCCTTCGTAATTCTCTTCCAAAAGGAAATCTAACCTTCCCTCAAATACTTTGAGGGACACCATTGCATCTTTGGAAGCTTCTAGGAGCTCTCTGGTTGCCATGTCCCAGCTGGTCAAGATAGGGGCTTCTCTACAGACCCACACCTTGAGATTGGCTGGAACTGGACGCCTCTCTGGGCTGCAGAGGGAAGGAGCCTGGCTGCAGCTGGGCTCTCCCCAGGTCTCAGCACAGTCTGAGCTCCAGAGCCGTGAGGACAGCAGGAAGGGCCTTTAAGAGTAAATATTATCGTTGCCTCTGGTATGCAGAAAAGCCAGAGGTGCAGCATTTGCCGCTTCCAGGTGGCAGACGAACAAAAATGAGAGCAGGATAGGAGGAACTGGATGGGCGTCTGGGAAAAAAGAGATCAATAAAACCTCACCACTGTGCAATATTTACTATAAACAGCCCAAGGTGGTTTGGGGTAGGGGAAACTGTCAACACCGAACAGTTCTTCCTCAGTGGCTGTGGGAGCAGGTGTTCCAGAGGACGGATAAAGATGCAGCCATGGTGGGATCCGTGATCAGGCCCGGATGGCGGAAAAGTCACTGAACGCCGAGGTGGCCAGCAGCCAGGGCCCCTGCCATTTTGTAAACACACGTTTGGAGATCCCGTGTTGCCACAGTGTGTAAACACTTTCCGACCATAGGCTGTTTCCTCAATTCGTCAGCAGTTTTCCAAAACACACAAATGCTAGTGGTGGAATTGGTTTGGGGCCAAGAATCCTTAACTGACACAGAATGCAGAAAGGCCTGAGCAAGATAAAAAGAGAAACGCAGGCCTATCTTTGCTCTAAGTCATCTCAAGATGCTCAGAGAACTGGCTGGAAACGCTTCTCTGTGCAGCTGTTCGCAAAACGGTTTGAGAGAGGTTCCCTGTCAACAACTAAGCAGGTGGGGGATGGAGGAACGTTTTGGCAATTTGGGATAAACTTTCTCCAACTTCCCTTCCAGTGCTTCATCAGCTTTTGAATGACTAACCTGGGTCCTGAGGCCAGATTTAAAATTACTGTGACTTAATTTGACCTCTTACTATTTGATAACGAAAAGAACGATATTCCTTTTGGGGTGAGTGCCCCATGTCCGAAGCTGCACAGGGCTTGGGGGAAAGGCAGAGTCTTCAAAGTCCAGGGAAAGAGAACACAACTGAAAGAGAAAGCAATCTGGGTGCTAGTTGGGGGGTTAGATTATGGTAGCTGTTGTTTTGTGCCTGTCCGGAAAACTTTTCCAAACTCCCTAATTCCAGAAACAGGTCCCGCTGCCCTGGCTACAGGGTGTGTGTTCCAGGTCTGGACAATCACTATAGCCTGTTTTTCCTGACAGTAGTGATTGGTCTAAGGTTAGGACTATGACCCAAATGGACCTTGCTGAGGTCCACCGTATAAATATGAAGTAAGCTTCCATGGTTGCTAAATGAGCGGGTATGAATTTGGGGCCCTTTGACACCATGTTATTTCCTGCTCTATGGAGATTAGGATGAACTCAAGAGACAGGCAGAGATGAGCGATGGAGAGCATGGAGTCACCCACATGTCCGTCAGCAAGCCTTTCATCTCCGCCGTTGAAATAAGACCAGACCCTCACTTAAGTGTAGTGAGGCCTCACTGTCTCTGCCATGACAACCTGAAGTCCAAAGAGCATAGTGTCCCCCCTGGAAAACTCCAGTAGCCTTTTACCTGCCCTGTCCCTGCTTTGCCTCCCCACAGTTGATTCTCATATAGCAAAGAGGCCGTTTCATTGTTTGTTTGCACATTTTAAAAACACTTTCTACAGCTGGTCAGTCTTCCACTCAGACCCTCCAGAGGATTTCCATTTTCCTGAGAACAAAAGCCAAAGCCTTACAAAGGTCTACCCTGCAGCCTGCTGCCCTGATCCTTGGAGCCCATCTTTGCCCTCTGGAGAATTCTCAATCCTCTAACACAGTGCACACTACTGGGGTGGGCATGAGTAGGTTTTCATATGGAAAAATATGTAACACAAGAATACATAATAATATAAGAATAAACTCTGTGTTTTATGTACTCACAACTGTACATCTATTTTTGCCCACCCTGTATATATCTATCTCTTTGTGTTTTGTTGTGTTCATTGTTGTACTCAGTGGACCCTGGAGTGCAGCAAGCACCGTGAATCCCGATGCTGGCCTCCGAGGCACTGGTTCCCTCAGCTCTCCCCTCCATTCTGTCGGCTGTCCCCAAGGCCATTCCAGCTACCTGAGCCTGCAAATTCCTTTTTATGCATAAGCTAGATTGAGTTGTGTGGGAGTGATGCAAATCTGGGGCGGAAAGATGAAATATATCGATCTTCCCCAGGTTTCTTATTTGGTTCAAGTGCTCTGAAGACGCCAATAGCTGAACCTCCCCAAATCTTAGGGCTCATTAGTATTTGTCATAATATTGTTTATACCTAAATTGAGTGCTCTTAACATTTCTGTTAGCTGTTAAGCCTGAGTCTTGTTATGTCTTAGGGTCAATATTCTCCTGTGGGAATTCATGTCTGAAATCAAACTTAATTCAGTAAGCAAATGGAGTTCAATTTAGAAAACTTCTGTATATAGTCAAACTTCAGATGGGTAACTCTTTTGTAAAATGAGAAGCAGTGTGGTGTTAATATTCCATCTCTTTCTCATCGGGATGGTGTAGGGCTCATGCTGGATGATGACGATGAAACATCCAAGAATTATCTATTTTGTTTAGCCTTAGTTATGTTTTCTATTACTTCCTCGAGGTCATAGACCACTGGTTTTCCATCTTTGCTGTGTGTTAGAATCTCCTGCACTAGCTCTAACCTTCCCACATGGAAGATGAAGGCAAGGATTCACTGCCCATCACTGTTCACGGCTCCTGATCTGCCACACGATTTTAATGCTATCACAGCAGATTACCTTAACTGGATTATGTAAATACTGTTTACAGCTGAGCTCTGTGGTATTCTCCCTACAAGGTTAGTCTTTCCTTCCTTAAACAACTCCATTCTTGTTTTTGATTGTAAAGTCTGTTGTAATCTCTGTGAGAATAGTAATGGTCTTCTTCCATTGTTTGTTTTTGACAAGGGTGGGGAGTAATTCTCTCATCCTTGCAGAGTTTCTGTTTACTCCCAGTCATTTCTTTTTGTCTGCTCTGGAATCTCTGGTCTTATCTGAGACTTGCCTCAGGGGTCTTGTGATGCTTGCCTGTTTGTTCCTGGGCATTGGAGGGGGACTAAAAATCAGACTAGGAACCAGACTGGAGAGGACTTCAGTGAGCGTGTTCGAGCATCATCCTTACAAAGGAGTCAGAGCTCTTGCCACCTCCGTTAGATGATAGGCCGTCACCTATCATCACACTCTGGAGAATGTGTGTGACACTTTTACAATGCTTGTTTCACTGGCTAGTTTTCAGCCTTGTTAGACAGGTCATGCACGGGGTCTTCAGACACCCGGAGCACAGATGAAGAATGACATGCACACAGTGCGGTACTAGGCCAGGACCACGTCACAGGTCTTCAGACTTCTGACCCAGGCCATTTCCATGTTTCCATATGTGTCCTGGCTTAGATGGAGGGGACCACCTGCCACTAGGAAGGATGATGCTCTCGGGTCCACCAGAGGTGATGGGAGACCATGATTCTGTTTATCGCCTTGGATCAAAGTTCAGGTTTACTGCCTGAGTCTACAAAGACAAACTGAAGAGGGAAGCATGATATAAGACTCTTTTATTTCATTCTGGCCTCTCTTTATCTGATCTGTTAAGACTGCTTAACGTAAGGAGCACGTAAATGCAGAGATGACCACATCTGTAGTAGCTACGCATGATGCCAAGAGGCACAGGGACCCCTAGGCATTGGAAGAATGAGTGAAACAGGGAACTTTGTCTCCAGACTGGAGAAGGAGGCCATAACAGGCCCACAGGATGGCCTCTGGAAGCCAAATAAACTGAAGCTCTTTAAGTAGGGAGGTCAGAGGTTCAGCTGATTGCGGAAATGGGGGCAGTCCCAGAAGTCCTTGTCACCCATGGCTTAGGGACACACACTGTAAAAGTAATCTATGCAGCTGCTCTTTTGAAATAGAAAGACCTGGCCAGCTCTAGCTAGTACACATGCCTGTACTCACCTCCTCGTGTGACTTAGGAGCATTGGCAAAGTCTGGTTCTCTGGCCAAGAAAATAAAAAGAGACCAAATGATATGAAGAAATCCAAACGTGACAATGAGTGGATGAGATTTGATAAGGTGCAGCCAGAAAACTGCTTTATTTTGTCCAGTTTGGTGCAGGCGAATCTGCTGGGATTCTGTAGGGAGTTCATCCCTCAGTGCTGGGGACAGACTCAGCCAGGTCCGAGGACTTTTTGTCACTGATGGTAGTAAAAAGTCCTCCAGGTTCTATAAGTCCCCAAACAAGTCTCATTTCAGAAATTTGGCATTTCCACAATTAAAATGGCATCCAGCGCAGGCCTCAAATCTGTAAGCCTCATCCAGAGGTAAAGCCTGTCTTCTGCAGTTTTGTGCCTGTCTCGGGCTCAAGGTCAGACCCTGGGATTTGTTTTTCTCCTCTTCCTGCCTCATGACAAAGCCTCTGGCTTCTCTGGTGCTGGAGCTGGGACCAGGGAGGTGTCAGAGGGGACCAGAGGCCTTTTTTGCGGGACACAGACAGCGGGTCAAATATGGGGGCAACAATCACCACTTCTGCTTCTCTCCCTTTGGGGTGCTTTATGATCTAGGCCTTGGTGAGGGCTGGGCCATTCCCCTGGCTGCTCCTGATGACAATTCCTCCTTGGTCTTGGGACATCCCTGGATTGGCCCCTGTGCTTGGCCGCAGGGGTCCTCCATGGGCGCAGGCAGCCGAGGCAGCTGTGGCAGCCTCTCTGTACTCACTCTCGGCGTGGTCCCACTGCTGTCTCCCTCCGCTCATCCTGCTCAGGCTGGTGCGGCTCACACTCGAGGAGGATCGGTCATGTCATAAAGTCTTCACCCTGTGCTGCTCTGTTCCTGCAGCGGCTTGTGTGACCTGGAGGAGGACAAGTCCTTCTGCCTTCTCTGCGGGGGTGGGAGGAAAGGGGCAGCACCCCGAGGGCCCTCTTCGCCTCTTCAGCACCTAACTGTGTCTCTAGGAGGACGATGGTGTTTGACTCTTTCTTTCTTTCTTTGACCCCTTTGGGTGCTTTATTTTGAGTCCTGCTTTGGACTTTTTATTTGCTGTTGCCTCAGACAGAGCTTCAGCGGGGCCTTCCAGCGAGTGCTTTGTCACTTCTTGGCATCTGTAATTCTTTGTCTCTGTAGACAGATCTTCCCAATGGGCCCATTCTCATGTGACATCCTGGACCCCGTTATGCTTGTAAATACCTGCCTATTCATGTCTGTTTCTTTCCTTGAGAGGTTTAATCTTAACTTTTCCCCAAGGGAGCTCCCCGAGGCTACCTGAACACCATGCCCTGTGCCCCAAATGCCAGGAAAGATGAACCTCTTGCTTGAGATAAGAGATGTGATTGACACTTTGATACTCCGCTGGCTCCCAGTCCCAGCCTCCTTGCTGTTGACTCACAGAAATTTAAGATTTGTACTAAAGCTAGAGCTTTTGGAGGCCAAGCCCCAGAGTGTATAGGTGAGACTCTGAGACCTGCTGAGTTCCTGGGCAGGGAGACAAAGTGTCTAGCCAGTCACTCCATGCTGGCACACTCTGTCACCCTCTTCCCCTCCCCTCCCCTCTGCTCATTTCCTGGTCCTTAAACAGGAAGAGAAGGTAGGAGGCCAGAGCACTATTTGGTCACTCAACAAACAGTTGTGAGGCAGCTCCCACATGCCTGATCTCCTTCTAGGTACTGGAGTTATGAACACCACCCAAACTGTTCCCAACTAACAGAACTCAGTCTGATGAGCCACACACTCCCCTCAAATCCCCCTTTCCAGTAGAGACTTATGTGAAGTCCACATAACAGATAAAAGCAGGAATGTGTAGCCGATGCCCAGGGAGGTGGGCTGGGGAGAGGGATGGAAACTGGGTAACTGAGTGCCCCTCGAATGCTGTACCTATCACCCTGACTGTACCCAGGGTGTCCAGACTCAATGGTATCTCAGCTCGAAAAACACTTCATTAGAGCCCAGCTCAATGCAAGAGCCACAGGTCTTGACTCTGGGGACATTCTGCTTGGTTTCTAATCCTGACTTTGCTGCTTTCAAGGTGTAGGCTCTTATTCAAATTACTTCAACCCTCTATGTCTCTATATCTTCATCAACAAAATCAGGATAGTACTGGATTCTAATGGTTCCTAGCTCCTTGGTTGTTGAAAAGATCACATGAGTTAACTCATTCACAACAGTGCCTGACACAGAGTTAGCACTCAAGAGATGTCAGGTAATATATGTGTTCATGAACTGCCTTTCAACTCTCCACTGTCCTCCATAGCTGACCTCATTCTTGAATCAAGTATGTTCTTGATTCAAGAACATACTTGAAAGTTTAGGAAAATTCTACTCGACTT
Organism: Macrotus californicus; assembly: GCA_007922815.1. NCBI lineage: Eukaryota > Metazoa > Chordata > Mammalia > Chiroptera > Phyllostomidae > Macrotus > Macrotus californicus. The sequence continues at coordinate 14,152 of VMDR010008739.1, read as the reverse complement.
CAAAGCACTTTGATGAATGATCATATAAGTCCTGCTTTCTAATGGCCAATACTAAAACTTCAACAACCCTGGACATCAATTGGAGCAAAACTCGGTCAAGAGGAACAGAGGGGAAACCAAGTGAGGCCTCATCTTCCTCTGCCAGGGAACGAACTTCTCTTTGTAAGTCAACGGCCAAAGAGAACAGAGGGAAGTCGCTTTTCATCAGGGGTTCTGGCATAGGAAGGAGATTTTCCTGCTTGCTGAGCCCTTAGCCAAGATCCAGCAAATACAAGAATGACAAGGGCTGGAGTGGCCTAAAACAACCCAGAAAGGCACTGTATCTTTGGGATGGGGCAGGAGTTGGGGAAGAGGGTGGGAAGGGAGACAAGCTTGTGCAAATGCTGGGAATGAAAAGCTATAGAATCTTCTCACTATTGCTTATCTTGTAATACTGAGCTGTTCTGTTGCTCAGGGCACTGGAGACTCACATCCTGGACAGCAGCAAACAGATGGGGGCTGGAGGGCCTACAGATGACTCTGGAGGGAGCTTTAGCTGGTGGCAGATGCAGCTGAGGCCGGTGGCCACCTGTGCTCTGGTGCCCACGATAAGCACCTGGCCCGTCTGCCTTTGCTCAGTCCACGGTTTACATCTGCAAAGCCCTAGGGGCTCCAGATCAAGTTGCTAAGCAAGGCTGACATCAGACTCAACAAAGGCTACTGCTCCCTTTCTGTTCACATGTTAACCAGCAGTGTGGCCACCTTCCCTGAGCTACTGAGACTGAGGCTGTGAGGACAGTGAGATGAGCTGAGTTTTTCTTTGGGTGCCCTGACCTGATGTGGGAGCCCAGCCAACGCGAGGAGGAAGATGGGGGCCCTCAAATCCTCCACTCTGCTGGAAAACAACCCAGCGCTTCCTGGGGGAGGGTCCATTTCATACCTAAACAAACAAACAAGCCAAACACAAAACAAAACAGAAAACCATGGAACAGCTGTAGGGATGAACCAATAAAAAGGACGGTTTATGTAACGGGTATCTACAATATCCCAGGCATTAGATCTAGAGATTTACATACATTCTCTTTTTTTCCTTCTCAGCGATGATGCTTCAAGGTTGAGATTATCATCTTCACTTTACAGCTGACAAAACCCAGGCTCTCTGAATTCGATCCCTTGCCCAAGAGCAAGTAGCTGAATTCAAACCCAAGTCTGTCCTACTGCAAAGGAGAGTTTTTTCTATCACCCAAGTGGTTCTTCGTGCTGCTGTCAGACTGGTGTTAGGGAGCTGCTTAAGGCTACGCAGGTCTGATCCCACGTCTGAAAACTCTGAACCCTGAGGCGACTCTGGGGGATCTGCCTCAGCAGATATTTCTGAAGCACTGCTGGTGATTCGGATGCTCAGCAGGGTCAGGGACCAGACCACTGCACTTCACTGCCCTCCCAGCAGCACTCTGTCGCTTAAAGCAGCACTAGTGCTAGTTAAGAGCCTTACACCTGAGGGAATCCCATGCACCACATCTGCCTTGACCTATAATTCCCTTGGATCTTGAACTTGCCTTGGAAGGACCTTGGGGCCACCCAGTCTACCTGCTTCCTACTGGGTTCCTTGTGCAGCCTTTATAGGGGTGGGATCTGGCCTCTCCATCAATTCAGTCAGGATTTCTTCATTTAGCAAGCACTTCCGTGGCAGCAACTGTGTCTGACAACGCTCTAAGTCCTTTAATATGCAATCGATTCTCGTTATTTGCAGTAGTCACGGTCTGTAGAGTCTCCGCAAACACTGAATTAGCGAATACTCAATGACTGGTCCCAGAGAAAATTCAGAGCCCAGCCAAAATTAGGTTCCTGTGAGCCTCTGGTCACGCTTTCCTCGGCCGATCAGTACATAACTTGTTGATGTGTGTTTCTGTTTGAAGACACCTTGTCTAGTAGACAGGGTTGACTCGTTAACATTGAACTTGCAGCCAACAGCACTCTAACTCGTTCTCGCACCAAGCTGATCTAACGCCTACTTTCTCTGTAAGGCCCATTGCAGCCTTTTGCTGCAGAAACACTGGGTAGCACTTGTCAGCCAGCACTTTCCTTGGGGGCCATTATAAACAAGGGGATCACTAACAAAAGGCATGAAGATGTGAAAACAGGGCACTAACTGGACTTCAGAAAGGGCACGTGTTTACAGTCTGAGGTCTGGAATGAGAAGGCAGAGGGTGGTCTGGTCCCACCTCTGCTGGCAGCCCTGCATGGGGACACAAATTCTTCACCACTGTGCATGCCTTCAAATGACTATGAAAAGGCCCCAAGTCTTGATTTGGGGGTTACGGATAAATTTTAGCTCGTAGGGCAATTTGCATATTGTGATGATGGACTTGACTACCTTATCTTCTCCTCGCAGCATCAGCATGAGGTAGACTGGATCACTGCCCGCCCTGCCCCCAGTCACAATAACCTTTAGAAAAAGTTATTAGCAAATTCCAAACGTATCACTCCTGTTTTAACAGATGGAAAAACTGAGTCACAGAGAAGGTAAGTAAGATAGCCAGTAGGTGACAAAGTCTGGATTGGGCAAACTTGCCACCTATCGCTGATTGCAAGTTGATCTCTGTGGACTGCAGAGCTGACCAAGCTCAGAGCCTGCCCATTAAAGAGATGCTGATAGAAGCAAAAAGAGGAAAGATGAATAAACTTGCACAGCTGTAGGCACTACGGGATGTTCAGCAGGCCTATTGCCTGGCTCCCCTTGCATTTCTCATGGTCTGTTCTGGACTACCGGCTTCAGAACCGCTTGATCTAACGCGGATTCTCAGAGATCCTAGTTTAGCTGGTGTCAGAGAAGGGCTATGTTTTTAGTAAGTTTCTCAAGTCTGATGTTTTAAGATTGGAAAAGCACTGTCTAAAATTCAGTACCATCCTGAATAAAAATTACACATCAAAAATATTTATTTGTGGAATCTGTAGCATTCGGAGCACCTCAGACTGTTTTTTAAAGGCCACAGTGGCTTTTGTTTTCTTATTTTTGTAATAAGATTTTGGGGAAAAAATGGGTCCGATAAAGATGATAGAAAATTCAATTTAAAAATTTGAAGATTATTTTAAAAAATGGGTTGCTTCAAGATTTTCCTAATACCAAAAGTGAAAGAAAACTTGGTCAACCCAGGGATTGCCTTTCCTTCTGAAGGGTGGACTCTTACCTAGCTCAGACTCATAAAACACTTTGGCCAGGGAAGCAAGCTCTTATCCCTTGCCTGTCTATCAACTTCCCCAAGATCTGGCCTTCAAAGGAAAAAAAAAAGAAAAGGAAAGAAGCTACAGGTTTACTTGAAAACAATGGAAAAACTAGATTAGCACATTAATGTTTCTTCTAGAAATCTGAGCAGGTAAAAATAATGACTAACTGAATGATATTGGGATACCAATGTGTTCCTTTGTCAAAATCCACTTATATTATTGTAACTTATTAATAAATTATAGTCCAATAAAATACACAATTAAAAAATTAATGGCTGCTTTTGCAGAATGCTCTTCCTTAATTTCTCTTCTTTCCGACTTATCATAGAAGACAAGGTCTGTGTGTGCACCAACATTTTTTCAGATTTTGTTTGCACTTGTTTAGTCCTGCACAGAAGTCAAGAGAGTAGCAGCTAGAGGGGCTGTAGAAACATTCACCAGCTTAACATTTCCTCTGGCAAGCAAGGATGGGTATGGACTTGCTGTGCCTTCTGCTGTGTTCCTCTTAAAAAATGGAATGCACTGTAATTGTTTCAAGGGAACAGTATGTACCACATCAAAGGACCTAACTGCCACAACCATCCAAGGTTCCAAGCATCTCAGTGGCCACAGCCTCTGTGTAAGGCAATCTTGCTTCTGTGAGATTTTCTGTCCAGGTAGCAACCTACTAACCTCATCCTTCCCTGTTATGCTAGCTCATCCATCCAGCTTGGAAGATGAATGGATGAAGGAACACCTTGTAATCATCTGTGATCATAAATGGAACTGGAAGGGTTCTGAGCTACGGTTCCTGATGAAGCTCTTTTTCATAACCTTCTCTCCTTAGCAATACGAGCTCTGGAGATTAAAAAAATAGAACAGGTTGCTTTTCATTTATGTACAAAAGGAAGACCACTGACTGTGGCTTCTTCATAGGACGAAAGATGGATTCTGACTTGCTTTCATTTCCTTGACTTGCTTGCCAAGAGAGGAAGCATGTCCAATGATTGGGTTACCGACTAGTGTTCAGAGATGAGGACAACACTGTGGATTTTGTGACAGGGAACACAGTCCCAAACCAATGAGCTTCTCTTGATTGTAATGCTTTTCTGGGGCTGAGGGATTTGTTCTCTGGCATTTGGGGCTGCATTATGTAACAAGGCTGGCCATATGGCAATTATAAGCCTTATTACCATTTCAAATCTGTGTTATCCCATATCTCAGTCAGTTCTTGTTCCCAGTTAGACGAGGGTAAGAGGCTCAGCCCTCTGATAGCCACGACCATAGCCAGCCTGTCAGAATCCAATACGCACTGCTATGAATAACCTTAAGATTTCTAATCCTTTTGTTGTCAAGGCCTGGAAAGCGGTATGAGATTCTGCTTCTGCAACTACTCACACACTTGCTTTCATGAAGACAGTGACCTTTTAAACTCAGGTGTTCAGCACCTGTATGATAAGTTCGAGATTCACAGAGAAGTTGTATGATGTGATAGCTTTGAGGGAATTAAAAAGGACTGAAATAAAAGTAGATAATTACCCATTACACCCGAAGATGTCAAAATACCCAAAAGGTTCTCAGTTGCCTTTGGACGCCCAGGTAGAAATTTGATTTGAGCTATTTCCTTAGCGCATTGGTAAAATGTGCACGTGTGTGTTTTTTATTTGTTTGTTTGCTTGCTTGTTACTGTGCTTTGAGTTGGTTGAGCCCAGAATCAGTCTGTTAAAAGGTAAGCAGGAAGGAGAACAGAGACTTTCTGCTAAAGCTTGGGGCCACCCCTCCATTTTGAGGACCACGGCAAAGAGATCAAACAGCCCCTGGATTAGCCACTGAGAAAGCAAACCTGCCCAGAGCACAGGCCAGGGCTCGTCTCCCCACAGCTTGGCAGTCCCGATGCAGAATTCTCTCTGTGTAAACCACTCCCTTTTGAGAAATGCAAATGCTGTGCAAGCCCTCAGCCTCAAGAAAAATTACCAGCATTCATGTTAAGAAAGAAGGGATGAATGCTCAAATTACCAGTTCAAAATGGAGTGTATTCAATGACTACACTCAGCACTGAGCTGCATGGAATGGAATACCTGAGAAAATATTTAAGTCACACCCTTGGACATTGCATGATTAAATGTCATAACACATAAACCAACGGTTTCTATCATTGTAGTTCAAGATTCCAAAATAGTACTAAAATTTAAAAGGGGGTTTTGAACCTTTAGCTGTACCAACCTTTGTCCCTTGACTGAATAAATAATGTCTTAATTAGATATGCACTGCTCTTGGTTGGGCTCCTTCCCAAATCTGGGGCCTTGGCTCGACTCACTGGGCTAACTCTGCTCTGCTCCATTGTCCCAATCCCCAGCAGGACAGTGGGACATGTTTTCATAGTGTCATGGTTAAGGCAAAGAAGCTAGAGATAGGAAAGAAGAATCCAAGGCAATTTGAGGCCCAGGCCAGCAATTGTCACATTGTCCCTTCTACTATATTGTATTAGTCAAAGCAAGTCACTAGACTAGGTCAAATTTAGGGGACAAGATGGTTCCATCTCTTGGTGTGAGTAGCTGCAAAGAGTGCGCGTGTAGAGAGATATTGGAGCTATTATTGCAATCGATCTGCTGTAGTTATTAAAACCAAGTAGATCATATGACCATCCAGGATTTATAGATACTCCAGGTCCAGTGAGAGGAGTGTGCTTTCTTGTTGCATTTCATAAACAGCAGTTTGTTGGGCTGTGTGGTACCAGTGAAAATTGGGCACTGTAAAACCTCTGATGAGCAGATCTACTCTACAGTGAAACCCCTTCAGGGGCTTAGACGGGAAGGAATGTCATGTGAGCATTCAGAGACCTTGTTTGGGCTCAACCACAAGAGGCCTTTGTTACCCAACAGTGTTGGCCATGGGAAAGAAAGGGGAATGGGGACCAGCAGTCGTGCCAGGCATATGGCCCCTCTCTGCCACTTCCGCCTGAGGGCACCTCTGTCTGAAGTACTGTCCACTGCCTGCCCCGAGGGGAGAAGTGGCTATTTCGTGGAAGGCAAAATTCCATGGCGAGAGGAGCACCAGGTCTAATCTGGTTCTGAGGTTAGAGCAGTACGAACAGAACAAAGATTTGTGTGTGTGTCTTCTGGTCATCATCTGAAACATTCACACACACAGTGATCATATTGTTCAAAGCAAATCTCATTACCCACAGTCCCAGCCATAGGTTGCTTTTTTGGAAGCATTTTTTATTTCAGATTTGCTGAGTTATTCAGACTGTTACAAAGCTAAGTGCATGTCAGAGCTCTAAATCAAGTCATCTGTCTGGAATATTTCCTTTGAGGGAAGTTCCTTTTTTTCATTCTTTCTCTCACCCCGCCCCACCCTTTCAAAAAAAATAAAAAGACTTAAAATGGTAAATTACTTTCTTCTAACGGTATTCTGGAAAAAAGAGGCAGTCTTTTGAAATACATGTCTCTCTGTGAATGCCAGGAAAAGAAAACAAGGTGCACAGTTGTTATCAGCTCCTGCCATCAACATTTTTTAATTTAAAGAAGTATTCAGCTGTCAGAAATTGGGTTGCAGACTCCAGGGTTGAAAATCTTATGGGTAGAATTGCTTGGTGATGTAAAATAGCATTTAAGAACTTATATGCATCTTGGGATGGGAAGAGTAGAGACAATGGAGAGTAGAGAACTCGTGGGTTGGGAGAGCAAGGAAGGTATGAGTGTGTATGTGTGTGTGCACGTGGCGGGTATGTTAGAGGGGAAGGCCTTGTCCCCAAAGTAGCAATTCAGTGGCTGCCATCTCACACGGGTCAGCAAGCCCTGCTGCTTCCTTCTGCAGACTTTGCAATAAGTGTCTAGAAGTGGACATGCCTTTAGCCATTCTCAACCACAAGACTAACTTTTAGGAAAATGCTAACCTCTTACACTCGTACCATCATCCACATTTTTCTTCTAGCCACTGCTTTAAAAAGGTCATGTTATCCTGCCACCGAGAAGTTTTCAACCTCTACACTATTGACATTTTGGACTGGATAACTCTGTGTTGAGGGGGCTGGACTGTGCATTGCAGGTGCACATCAGCGTCCCTGGCCTCTCACACTAGTAGCCCTGCCTTCTCCAGTGACAAGCAAATTGTCTCTCCGCACTACCGTGTAACATCTAGGAGACAAAGTCACCATTGGTGGGATTGTAAACTAGTGCAATCGCTATGGAAACAGTGTAGAGATTCTTCAAAAAATTAAAAATACAGCTGCCATATGACCCAGGAATTCCACTTCTGGGTATTTATCTGAAGAAGACAAAAACACTAAATTGAAAAGATATATGCACCCCTATGTTCAGTACAGCATTATTAATAGTAGGCAAGATATGTAAGCAACCTAGGTGTCCATCAACAGATGAACAGATAAAGATGGAGAGAAATATGAGGCTTGTCCTGAAAAAGTCCAGCCATTGTTAATATAACGAGAACAGTTTGCCGACATCGATGTAACCTGGCAACCAAGAAGAGTGGACTGGAATGCACATGTGTGAACAATGATGACTTCACCGTGCTAGTCCATGGGAGCAGTGGATGCCATTGAGTGGTCAGGTGTACCGTGTGGCTGTCGCATTCAAAATGACTGAGCAAGTGGAGCAACAGATCTGCATCAAATCTTGCATTAAGCTTGAACATTCCTCTGTGGAAACTATTCATATGATTCAGAAGGCATTTGGGGACAATGCAATGAGTGCAGCACAAATAAAAGTGTGGTAAAATGCTTCAAAGATGATCAAGAATCTGTTGAAAGCGATCCACATTCTGGAAGGCCTACACCAGGCAGAACACCAGAGAATGTTGAACGTGGATGGGCCGTGATCAACAAAGATCGGCGACAGACAGTATGAGAACTAGAAGCTGATCTGGAGATGCCAAAAAACTACTGTGTCCAAGATTTTGATGCAGGATCTTGGTGTGAAACGTGTCCTGGCAAAATTTGTTCTATGGTTTCTGCCACCAGAACAGAAAGAACATTGTGCTGCAGTTGGGAAAACTGTGTGAAGTCCCAAGGTGCCTACTTTGAAGGTAACTGAGGCATCATTGTCCTGTGTACAATGTTTCTTTTATCCTGTATCTCCAATAAATATCTCTATTTTTCATATTACATGGACAGATACTTTCTGGAGAGACCTCTATATACATATACGCACACACACAAAAAATGGATTATTATTTATCAAAAAAAGAGTGAAATCTTGCCATTTGTGACAGCACGGATTGATCTAGAGGGTATTATGTTAAATTAAATAAATCAGAAAAAGAAAAACAAATGTCATATGAACAAAATGAATGAATAAATAAAACAAAATAGAAACGAACTCACAGATACAGAGGAACGAGCTGATGGTTGCCAAAGGGGTAGGAGGAAGAAAACTGATACTTAAAAAAATTTTTTTAATAAAAAGAAAAGAAAATGCAGTATCCTGAGAACAGCTTACCAAAGCAAGCGAACAAACAAAAAAAATTAACCCAAGTTAAGTGGGTTCCTCATCTAGCTTTCAGCAATAAGGTAAACTCTTTTGTATACAAAAAAAAAAATATTCTTCCTACTTGTTAATTCTCAGAATGTTGTCATGCTGACCTGAATTCCAAAACAAATAAGTACAATTTTAAAAAATACAAGTTGCTTCCAATAATAAATTAATAAGCTACAGCTGACCTTGTCTAAAATCCGTTGAAAATTATAAACACTGATAACTTATTTTCTTCAGTGCATGTTTTGTAAATACACACAAAGCAAATAAAATGGCTTCCAGTATATGTCTACGTGCAGACCTAAAATAATTACATAAAATACATATTTGGTTATGATATGTGTACCTACCTATAATATATTCTGTGAATACATTTTACAACTTACCAGGGTAACCCAGGTTTGAGTACTACTCATTTGTTTGCTCCAATCGATGTGTTTTGAGATGAAACACTTAGGAATAATAGGAAGATAATGTGATGAATAACTATCTTTTTATGCAAGAAAAGACATTTTTTTGGAGCATCCAATAAATGTTCTTCGTAAAAATACGCATTTTTCTATCTCATCTTGCATTTTCTGACATCTCAAACAAGCCTAGAGAGAGCAAGTACTAGGCTCCTGGGAAATCCCTGTCACTTTGTTAGAAATCTCAGAAGACAAGGCTCTGGTAAAGCATAAATATGACAGCTAATTTCAGCAGCTTCTGTCAACTACTATGGCTTTCATTAACAGGAGAAGCTGAACTGGGAATCCAATCAGAAAGGCTGTGGGTGAGTTCATCAGTCTGGCTTCCTTTTATGATGATAGCTGCTTCAGGGCGTGCAAATCCTGGGCCTCCTGGGCTTCCTGCCCCGGCCTCAGATAGAAAATGTCAGAACCACAAGAGCATCAGACCTATGATGGGGAATGGCCTATGCACTTTCAAATCGTACTGCAAGCTCTTTGGTGTTTGTTTCAATCTGATTACTCCACTTAGGTGTTTAATGGAAATACACCTAAGAGTGGCTCTTTCAGCAGGGCGTACTGTTCAGCCTCTCCAGGAAAGCTACCTGTCCCCCACCCTTGCACCTCCACTCCTTACCACCACCCAAGAGACTGGGCAAAAAGTGATAAATTCACCTCCCAAAGTAAACCGTGTTTTAAAATGTTTCTGTTGGAGAATGGATTATAATACGATGGCAGGAAAGCTCTCTTTGGTGTTTGGTGGATGTGTCCTGATGTGCCCTGAATCCTGGGGGCTTCCGTAGTCCAGGTGGTGAGTCAGTCACAGGACGAGAAGGCCTCCTGGCCCACAGTGTGCAGTTGACACTGAAGCATCCTCAGTTACGCACAGAAAGCGGTAGCGCAGACTCCAGAGGCCCCGCAGACAGCAGGGGGGGAATGAGGCATGGCCTTACATAGAAGGAGTCGGGGAGCGTTGGCCACCAGAATGGATGACGCTGTATCAGAAAATGCCCCCAAATCCTGTTTTAGAGTAAATTTATTACATCAAGCTAACACGTAAACGTTCACATTACAAGGATTCGTTTTATGTCTCTCAAAGGCTTTTGTGTTTCTCTAGGATGTTTAAAATGCAATTGATCAAGCAGGGCAGGAAATCTTCTAACTTTGCTTTTCTTTTTCATGTATTTTTTTCTGAAATAAATATGGATGACTTGTTTAAAAGAAAAAATAATAGAAGTGATTTGGAAATACAGTTTAATTTACAAACGTGGCGTTTCCACACATATTTCTGAAGTAAATTTTATTCCCAGTCTTTGAGCTGATGCCATGTCCACTGGTAGAAGCCGCTGTGGTTTGCCAGGCCTGACTCCGCAACCATTTAAAAAAGTGTGTACTTTATTTGTTCATTTTTTAGAGAGCGGGTAAGGGAGGGAGAAAGGGAGGGAGAGAAACGTCCATGTGAGAGAGAAACACGCATTGGTGGTTGTCTCTCATATGCGCCCGGACCCGGACCCAAACAAACCAGCGACCCTTCTTTTCGAACTGAGCCACGTGGGTCGGGGCTCCGCAGCCTTTTTGTGAGATGAGAAGCCGAGGTCCCGGGAAGGTCAGCGATGTACCCACAGGCACAGTCTAACCAGACAGATGGACTCAGAACCCAGGAGTCCTTAACCCAGAGGGGCACCCTTGAATGAAAGGGACAATGACGTTGGATATAAGAACTAGTTTATGCTAAGCTGAGTTACTGGATTCTGGAATGTTTCTATTGTCATCAGCTAAATTATGTCACCTCTTTGGTCTCTTGGGATGTCCAGACATATGTGTGACATCAAATGGTAAATAATAGTACTATCTGTCATGTTCATTAGCACGTACTTATTTGAATACCTGAAACAATTGTAATTAAGCTTTTCCTTAGGAAAAATGCCAATACTGTGTTATTTTTTTGTATTGTGTATGCCAAAGCTAAATCTGCAGCCGTATTCACAAATCAATTCACAACACCTCCAGCATCCATTTTCATGGGAAAGAAAGCAATTAAGGTTTCGAGCAGGTGCTGCTATGACTATTAATTACAAACCCTATGGAACACATTGAAATGTGCAGTATAATTCTGTGAAACATCTCATTTTAAATTGGAAATGTTCCCTAGGGGACAGGCTGTCTTAGGCAAAATCAAGGTGTAAATATCTTAATATATGCAATAAAAATTGAGGCTTTGTGAAATTTAAGTTATAAAAGGACATAATTTTATTAAATGACTTTAGGGTGAATAAGAGGTTGTGAACTATTCTGATCCAGCAAAGAAGAAATTTTGTATTTGTAATAAAATAAAAGCAGCTCAAGTACAGAGAGAGAGAAGGCATGTTGTCCATGGTGGGTGTGGCTCTGGCTTGTCCCCAGATCACAGGAAGTGAGGGGAGCGACAGAATGAGGACTTGGAAGTCCACAGTGTGGCGGGTGGGGCTGCTTTCCTTCAGTTCCATGTGGGAGCAGTGAACACGGGCACTTCAACCCCAGGAAGTAACTCAGGGCCCAAAGTACACGTTATTGCTTTGTAAAGCACCTTGAGAACTCACTCTTCCTCTCCCTTTCATCCCTGGAGACAAGCCTTGAAAAAAAGACATAGTATTCACCAATAGGTAAGAGGGAGTCTCAAATTCAAATGTGAGCTCACACCAGAATTAACCCACAGGTTAGGTGAATAAACAGCCTGAGAGAGACACTAAAACTCGCCCACAAAAGAACTAAAAATTTAAAAAGAAAAACAGTTAATAGAGGAAAGAGATGGAAGCATCTAAACAACACTATTATGAATAATTTCTTCATAGGGAGTAAGGAGATCACACATCCCAAAGACAAAGTCTGGTTATATGAATAATAATCAGAGAAACTGAAACCAAAAATCTTGATGACTGAAATAACAGTTTCAATAGATGGACTAATAGTAGAAGGGACAAAGCTTAAGAGCAACACATTGGAGAACAGACCTAAGAACTTGTCTGGGAAGACAGTTCAAAAGGACAAATAGGTGGAATATGGGAAAATGAAATTAAAAGTCTTAAGAGAACATCTCCCCAAACTGCAACATCTGTCTAAGGAAGAGAATAGCAAGAAGAAAGGAAAGGAAATCATCTAAAAAAAACAAAAACAGTATAGCAGATTTCCCTGAGTGGAACTACAATACACCAGTTGGTTAAATTTTATTTCTAGTCTCAGAAATTAATTTTATCAGCAATTACCATAAAATAAGTGAATTACCTTCATCTGCTAAATATTCTCAGACTGAGTACAAAACAAAAACAAGATAATTAAATTACATGTCACTTACAAGAGATGCAAACATGACACAGAAAGAAAGCTTTGAAAAAAAATTTTGAAAAAGACTTACAAAAGAGATGAAAACAAAAAAACTTCAAGTGAGGTCACATTATATTGGACCAAATAGAATTCAAAGCAAAAAATGGGCATCAAAAGAAACAAAGAGGGTATATGTACTATTCCGAAGAGATACGATTATTCAGAAATTTATAACATTAATCCTACTTTAACCAACAAATTGCCTGGGTTATATAAAGCAAGAACTGGTATAACTACAAACAAAACTAAAATTCACAATCCTAAAGGGAGATTTTAAAGTATTTCTCACTGACATGGACACAGATACACAGGATTCAAGTGACACAATAAATCATCAATCTAGTATGTACATATTACTAGTTATAAAATATCCAAAAAACAAAATTATATGTGTGTAAATATATGACATATACTCTTTAAACATACAGGGAAGATTCCTAAAACTGCCCACGCATTAACATAAAGAAAATTAACAAATTCTGAAATTTCTGATCAAACAGCAATTAGGCCACACTTACTGACCGCAATGCAATAAAATCCATATCAAAGAAACAGGAACAACAATTTATTAAAAACCCAACTGGAATTTTAAGTCTAAATTCTTTCAAATTAAAATAGAAATTACAAGCTATTCAAAAATGAACGACAGTAAGGAAAATATATCAAAACCTGTAGCATACAAGCAATGCTTAGAGGGAAATACAAAGTCTCACACAAATAATGCCCCTTTTTTTATTACAAAATCTTTTATGACAAAATCATAAGCATGTAATTCTGTAACATAACAGTATCACACTCAAGCACACCATATGACATTTTAGGTGAAATGTTCAAATTAAAATTATAAATTATTACACCCATATTATTACCCACCAACCATACTCAAGCAGGCCTTACTTCTGCCAGACCCTGTATATAGTCCTCAATGGCTTCATTAAGAGACAAGGCAGGATTTCTTAATTTACAGGGCTCTAAAACCCAACTGAAACTGGTTTAAGGAAATGAAAAAAAAATATTGGCTTATGTAATTAAGAGATCCAGGGTAGACTTCAGAAATGGTTAGACCTGGGCGCTCAAAAAATATCATTGATTCCTATCTCTGCTGTTTTGCCTTCATTTTCAGGTAGACTCTCCCCACATGTTCACAAACAGTGGTCACCTCAAGTACCCCGTGCACAGGGGAGAGTCCTTGGACTAACCCCAACACAACCACTTTGAATAAGGACTGGATCTGCTCCACTCAAAAGAGAAATACTAAGTAGGGGTAGGTAGGGAAAAAATGTCTAATATAAGAGGAAAGATTGAATAAACTAAGCTAGTACTCAGAGTGAAAAAGATAAAATAAACCCAGATAAGTAAAAAATCCAACTAATTAAGCAAAATGAAATGAAATAAGAAAAAGTAGTAGGATTAATAGACAAAACCAAGACTTAGTACTTTACAGAATAGACAAATCTTTGGCAAGTGTCATCAAGAACAAGAGTGGAAACACATACACAAGCAAAATTAGGATGGAGAAAGAACAGAACTCAAGACATGGATTTCTAAAACTATAATAGAATACTTTTTGTGATTTTGTTTTAAATAAAATAGAGAATACAAGTGAAAGAGATGATTTCTATAAAAAAATTAGATTAAAAATTAGTCAAAGTTTGCTCTTCTAAAACC
>VMDR010008738.1:7140-35762 GCA_007922815.1 Macrotus californicus | reverse complement strand
TTGGCCTGGCAGGCCTCCTGTGAGCCTGTTCAGATCTGTCATTTACCAGTACTTGTAGGTATCCTTTATTTTAAAGCCAATCATAATATAACAAGTGGAAATTAAAATGAGAAGGAGTGAATGGGAACTAACATTTATCATGGAGCAGCTATTATATATGCGTACATATGGGATATCATTGGCTATCACACCAACAGGTGCCTAAACTAAGGTTCCAGAGCAGAGTGTGAGCTGCTAATGTCACACAACAGGTCAGGATTTGAGCCCAGTTGGCTGGCCCAACAGCCCGCTGACCTTACCAGTGCAGCCGCAGGGCGTGCAGGAAAGCAGAGAGCCCCTCCATGACCAGAAGGATGGCCACCGTCAGCACAGCAAACACAGCAAAGATGATAAAGACCCCGATGAGTCCTCCCCAGCCTCGCAGGCGGAGGCCGACGTTCATCACCATGGTCCAGAGCACTTCCGACAGTTCTGCAAGATGCAAGAGTGACATCACAGGTTGACCTGGCAAATGCAGATTGTTCCTAAGAAAGAAGAGCCAGGAAGAACCCAGAGAAGGCACTGCTGCCTCCAAGTACATGCTGCTGAGCGTGACCCTGACCCTGATGGGGGGCTCACTTACCTGCATGCGCCAGGCTGAGGGCCCAGAGCCGGAGGTAAGAGGCTGTGTTTGAGATGCAGCCCAGGCAGTACTCGATCGTGTGGATGGCCTGATGCACGAATATGTCTCCAAAGTTGAACTGAAAGAGGGAATTAAAAATATATATTTTTTTTATTGATGGATTTTTTTAGAGAGAGAGAGAGGAAGGGAGAGAAAGAAACATCAATTCATTGTTCTAGCTATTCATGCTTTCACTGGTTGATTCTGGCACGTGCCCTGACTGGGGATCAAACCTGCAACTTTGGTGTGTGAGGATGACACTCCAAGTGACTGAGCGACCTGGCCACAGGAAGAGGGAATTCTGTATTCCATTTCATTAAGTGCTTTCTGGACAAAAGGTAATACAAATGATATACAGATGAGTAAGACATGAGCACCGCTACTAAGAGATTTCCAGTTGAACTAGGGCAAAGTAAATGTTAATATACTTGTAAAAAGAGAATTAGCAGCACAAAGTAGGACACGGTATATGTGCAGTGCCACTTCCCAGAAATTGTTGAAAAGGCTCCAGGAGGAAGAGAGGTTGGTCAGTAAGGGGAGTTGTCACAGGACTGAGATCTGTGCTGGGCCATGAAGGACGGGGAGGGACCCAGAAGTCAAGGAGAAGCAAGATCACTCCTGGCAAAGAAATGACTCCTCATAAGGAAGAGACGGGTAGGTGGGGACATCATGAAGGCAAGTTTGGGGGGGAAGCTATTTGGTTGGAACTGGGAGCCTATACAGATGATGAGTGAAAGTGAGCAGAGGTGTCGAAGTCCCAGGAAAGGCCAGCTAAGAATAGAGCTGAGAAAATAACCTGGAGTCCATGAGTTACCCTAAAAGGGATCTGAAAAGAAAGTGGCAGGGGAATCAAGAAATATTCGGGGGAACACTAATCTGGGAGCAAATGGACCAGTGAAGGGACAGCCTACAAGCAAAGAAGCCGGTTTGTTGATTGACTTAGCAATCCAGTAAGAGGGGAGAAGAAACAGGGCGAAGGCAATGACGGCCCCTTATTCCCTTCATGCACTATGACGCGTGGCGGGAGCAGAACGATTGGCCCCACCTCTGCCCTCAAGTGGCTCGTGTCTAGTGGGAGGATCTGCAACCGACCATTTCCGCACAGCGTGGGAAGCGCTGGCAGCGGGACTGCAGCAGTACTGTGGGAACAGAGAACGGCCCCTTCCTCGGGTGCGGCCAGGGGCACACGGGGCTCCGGGGTAGTGAAAAGAACCGCGGGGACAGAAAGGGACGCATTGGAGGAAGAGATGAGCAGTTGCTTCTCAGATGTGTTCCGTTCCCGGTGACGGCTGCCCATACAAGTAGAAGCTCTCAACATACAACGGCAGAGGCAGTGCCCTGACGGCTGTGGCTCAGTGGGTTGGGCATCGTCCTGCAAACCAAAAGGCTGCCGGTTCGATTCCTAGTCACGGTACATGCCTGGGGTGTGGGTTTGATCCCCCGTTGGAGATGTGCGAGAGGCAACCAATTGATGTTTCCTCTCGAACATTTATGTTTCTCTCCCTCTCTCCGCCCTTCCCCTCTCTCTAAAAATAAATAAGTAAAATCTTAAAAAATGAGTAGAGGCGGAACATGTTCAGGAAAAACGTCCCGGCTGGCAATGGACAGCTAGGAGGACTAAGGGAAAGATCATAGGAAGAAGAGCTCTCAGCCTTGGGAAACATCTTCATTCGAGATAAGAAAGAAGGAAAGAAAAGTCAGAGAGCCAGGAGGAGCCACATGATGGCAGGCAAGAATGGAGAGAGACCCAGGAAGGAGGGGGCTGTGGTCAACCATGTCAGTTGCTATGGAGAAAAGACAAAAATCACCACCTCTGAATCTGGCAATGGAAACAGCTAAGAGGGAAGGAAGGGTAGGGATGGGGAGGGATGGAAGGGTAGGGATGGGCAGCGATGGACGGAATGGACAGAGAGAGCCAAGGTAAAAGAAGAACGGGTGGTGAGGAATTAATCCTACCCAAAGAGAGTTCCAGCTTTGTCCTGGCCCCTGGAAGGCAACCTCTAAATCCTTGCAATTTCCCAAGTGAAAAAAATGCCTTTGTTATTTTGGGTGAGCCCTTGGGACCACATCTGGTCATTCATGTGGGGGCTGGCCACCCTGGAAAGACCAACCAGGTGGTTAGAGAGTTGAGACCTGGAGGCCCATGTTATCAGCCCAATCTCCAGAAAGGGCAGGGAGCTGGAGATTGAGTTCAACCACCCAGGTCACACCAGGTCCATCATGTCTGCCTAATGAGACCCAGTGAATATCAGACCCTGAAGCTGAGCGGGCTTCCTGGGCTGCGCACGCATTACCACGTATCGATGAGGAGACATTGCCTCCCTACAAACACAGAAGCTTCACATTTGGACCACGCCCCCCACCGCCGCCCCTACAGTGGGTTCTCCCTGTGAGCCTCATCCTGTGGCTGGTTCTGCTTCATATGCTTTTGCTGCAATAAAACTATAATCGTAAGTATTGCACTTTCCTGAGTTCTATCAGTTGGTCTATACACTATTAACCCAAGGCAGGCAGAGGGACCCTGAGTTTGTAACTGGCTGGTCTGAAGTGAGGGTAGTACTGGGGGACCCCAAATTTGTGGCTAGTGTCAGAAGCCTTGGACAGACTTGGCAGTCTGGAGAACTGGGTCCTTAACCTTGAGTGAGGTTAACTCCTGGTGAGGAGAGAGGTGGGAGAGGACTTTGAGGGGGAGGCAGAGTCAAGCCTGTGTCCACCTTGCAATGGGAGACCCATGCATGTCTGTACCCTCGGAGGAGCCTGAACATGGAACGTGACGTTACCCAAACAAGGGTGGCCAGTTCATGGCGGTGGTGGCAGGTGAGCATCGACTGGGCATACATTGGGGGTGTGGGAATCCGTGAGGGAGGTTGTACGGGACAGGCTGGGACGTGGAGGCTCCGAAGATACGTGGGTTGGATTCTCAAACATTCCAGTGTGTCAAAGGAGCTTAGTACCATCAATAGCCACTAATACTGGTTGCTCCCCATTCCTGGAATCTTGTAGGAACCGTGGTCCATGATCCAGATCCTTCCTACTAAATCTGATTAATCAGGTATGAATTCAAATGAATATTTTTTTTAGTAATTAACATCACAAACTGAGCCACTCTCTGCATCCCTCAGGCCTTGCAGCAACCCTGTCCCCGCTCCAGAATCAGAACAGAGCTCTGCTGAGAACCCCCACCCAGTTCAGGGCTGTGGGCGACCTCAGTCCCGGCCTGAAAGCCACCAGCTGCCACCAGTCTGGGAAAATGGGGCACGTTCCTGAGGGGGGAGTGGCTGCCCGTGGACAGAGAGGGGCAGGGATGGAAGAGGATGCGGAACAACTCCCAAGTTCACAGGAGAGGCAGACAACATGGCAAAGATTAATCAAGGAAGTGCGGACAGAGCAGGGCTGAGGCAGGAGGAGGCGAGGGGTGCTGTGTGCACTTGTGTCCGGGAGGCGGGGCTGGGGATGAATGAGCCGCTTTTTGCTGCAGTATCTAGGGCTGCATGTGGGCTCTGTTCTCCCGGTCAGAGGGGCCCCGACAGGAAAGCTCAGATAAATGGAGCTGAGTACCAGGGGCACAGGGCCCAGCCAAGGGGGCCTCAGGAACGTCGATGGCCTCCTGTGTCACTACATCTGAAGGCTGGTAACCACTTCATGCCCGCAGGTATAGCAGCACCTGAGCTAAAACATTACAATGCTCCCACACTGGTTGGTAAGTAGCTGTAGTTCTGATCCAGTAGGCATCCCCCTTCCCTAGGATGTCCCCAGGCTCCTGTGACTCAGCAGTTACCAGGCTGCGACCAGCAGGGTCCTCTTGACCCAGCCAGCTCTACTGCCTAAGTTCACTCTCATGGGCTGGCACCCACACCCTGGTGGCTCTGAAATGTTTGACTATCTCTTCTGACCAGATCTGCTTCTAGAATCTGCAGAAACTGGGAAGGCTTTGTAGGATGTCGAGTTCCAGTTACCTCTTCTTCATCGTCCTCCTGGGTCCCGTGGCCACCTGCTCTCCGGGGAGGGTTCACATTGTCACCTTCGATGTCTCCAGGGGCATGCTCTTGGATCATAGATGCCTGCAGCTGTCAGCAAGCAAGGAAATGAAGGGTTAAATTCATCTTTAGAATGAGAATCAGAGCAATTCTGTACAAAATGAAGCTCTCTTTAAAGATTAGCTACGTACCAGACACTGTTCTAAACTCTCTGTACAGGATCTCACTTAGCCTTCGTAACAATCTTTCTACAGAAGCACAGTTATCGCCCCTTTTTACAGAGTGAACTGCAGCACAGGAAGGCTCAGAAACACACCCAAGAGCACACCACTGGTAAGGTCGCTAGCAGCAGCGCCAGGATCAGATCCGGGCGTCTGGCTCCAGAGCACATGCTGTTCTCCACGGGGCTCCAGAGGGGGCCAAATAAATCAGAGTCTTTTTTTTTTTTTTTAATTTACTGATTTTAGAGAGAGAGGAAGCAGGGGAGAGAAACACTGATTTGCTGTTCCACTTATTTTTGCATTCTTTGGTTGATTTTTGCATGTGTCCTAACTGGGGATCAAACCTGTAACCTTGGCATATGAAGACGACGCTCTAACCAACTGAGCTACCCGGCCAGGGCTCCAACAAATCAGTCTTTCCAGTAAACCAAGGCCTATAGAAGAGAGCCTTTCTGTTTTAAAAGATATATCTACACAGTCATAACGTCACCCATCGTATCATTGACATATGTAGTCTTGTGACCTCAATGCCCAGATTTCTATGGGCAAGATTAGGGGATCAGCGACTGCTATGGTGGGAATGTGTGTGTCCGTCCAAAATTCACATATTGAAATCCCAACCCCCAAAGATGATGGCCTTAGAAAGTGGAGCCTTTGCGAGGTGATTAGTTCATGAGGGTGGTACCCTCAGGAATGGGATTAGCGCCCTTATGAAAGAGCCCCAGGGAGCTCCCCAGCCCCTTCCACTCTGGGAGGGCACAGTGAGACGGTGCCATCTGTGCACCGGGAGGGGCCCTAACCAGAAGGTGAACATGCTGGAGCCTGGGTCATAGACCTCCTAGCCCCCAGGACTATAAGCAACAAACTCCTGTTGTTTATAAGCCACCTGGTCTGTGGTACTTTGTCATAGCAGCCCAGACAGACTAAGACGGTGACTTTTCCAACACACATGTACTTTTCTAAGTAAAAATATCACTTTATAAAAACAACTACATGTCCTGACTGGTGTGACTCAGTTGGATGGGCATCAGCCCTGCAAAGCGAAGGGTCACCGGTTCAATTCCTGGTCAGGGCACATGCCTGGATTGCGTTTTCAGTCCCTGATTGTGTGTGTGAGAGGCAACCCACTGATGTTTCTCTCTCACGTCCATGTCTCTCTCCTTCTGTGTCTGCCTCGTGTCCTCTCTCTCTAAAAATAAATAAATCAAATCTTTTTAAGAAATCCAAAGGAAAAATAAATCTAGGTGTAGTCATCATCCAGTCTGGCCTGGTTTTATCCCTGAGTTTCAATAGAGTGTTCGTTCCACGTCCCTGTGAACCTTAGTGCCCCGGGTCGAAAGTTGTTCCTAGCATGATTTCTCGGGTGGGTATTGCAAATCAGGCAGGAAAGTACCCTTGCCTCCCTTTCTTTAGCGAGTCTGCACCGAAGAGTTGCAGCCCCCGCCAGGCAAAGGTCAGAATGAAAATCCACACGCCATATGTTTAAATATTTAAAAGTCATACATCACACAAGCGTCGTACCTGCAGCACTGCCTGTGGGGAAAGTGCCTGCTTCTATTAAGAGCTGTGGAGGTGGTACATACTGAACACACCAGCTTCCTGATCCCTTCCCCACAGGATTCCAGGATCATGGGGAATTTTCCCATCCAGCCTTTTTAAGATTAGACAGGACTTTGTGCCTGTGGGCTTCTGTGATGAGAGAGCACCTCACTCAGAGGCAAGGTAACTCCTCAAAAGCCTCTCCAGATTAGTGACTTAATCATTAAACCTCATGTTTATAAAACTAAATTTTTTTAGCATCAAATCTCTGAAGAACCCTGTGAAAGATAAGGTACAGTGTGCTGTTAGCAAGAATCAGATGCTAGTCTTGCTGAAATTTAAATGTTGTATTGTGATGTATGTTGTGCAGAAAACCATTAAATTGTTCTCTATTTTTAATAGAGAAAAATGAATTAAACCAGCAGACCCCTAAATACAATATGTTCCAGCCTCCTATCTTGATCTATAAATCTTCATAAGAACGTGAAAGGCCAAGTCCAAATTCAGAGCCTCAGGAGAGCCAACCCCGCACCATCAGTGATATGCCACCCTTTCCTTTGCACCTCGGGTTCCATCTCGCAGCCTTGCGTGCGCAGGTGCAGATACTCCCCCACAGCGGCCACAGTCACCCACCCTCCTCACAAACAGCCGCGCCCCGGCCATGCCAGGATGAAGCGGTACCCATGGTGTGGTTGGCCCTTGGTAGGGCCCAGAAGTGGGCTTCAGCCCATCTGGACAGGAAACCCAAGGTGCCAGGAAGAGACCCCGGGTAAGCCTTTCCCCTTGGACACACGGTTCCCTGCCCCAGGGTGAGGGATGCGACTCCATGTAACACTGCTTTCTCTTCTTGAAATCCTATTTCCTCTCCCTGTCGACTTAAGGGAGAGGACACCAAGGAAGAATATGGTAGAAGACAGTTTCTGCACTTCCATCCCTAACTCTAGCCTTTTCTGTTCCTAGGCTGGAACTGGTTAAAACCAACGTGAGTAATTTTGCAGAAGCATGATCCTGGATTTTGTCAACCTTAGGGACTCTTCTCCATAGTCAAAATACCCTTCGCGGTCCCCTTCGCTAAGCGCCTCATGATGTTTGAGCTGGGTGCTGTCTGAAACAATTTAAAATTAGTCACTTGCAACTTCCTAAAAACACATGTGCCAAATGACATGCACAGGGTGTTTATAGAAGCACTGTTTGGAGTTACTAAAATTGGTAACTATCACCACAGGAACGGTAACTAAATTGTGGTATATGCATGCAAGGGAGTGTTATATAGAAATCACACACACTCTAGCCAAGTTTGCCAGACATATGATGTAAAGCTGCTTGTCCTTAACAGAACATTATTCTGGGAACAAGAAGGCTCCTAGGAAAAGTCAAACTCTACAGAAGACAACACGCCTGGGGAGGGCCAGTCACTCACCTCACTGCTGTCCTTCAGGCCCTGGTCAGCCCCGGCGTGCTCTCTAGCCTGCAGACTTCTGTTTCCACGGAACCCACGTCCCCACCCACAGGGGGTGAACTGAAATGAAGGGCTCTTACCTGGGATTTCCGATGATCGGCTCTGAGAACAAACGGCTTAGTCAGAAGCATCCACGGCACGGAGATCAAAGCCATGACAACGAAGAAACTTTGGACTTCTTGCTGCAAGACCAAAACGGTCAGATCTTAACTCTTTGAAGGTGACTGCACAGCATATTTTCTATGGTAAAAATGCTAAAAAATAGGGGTCATTTCCGTTGCATTTCAAGTTCAGAGCTCTAAAGCATTTCAGCGAATGCATTCACCTTCACGCCCAGGAATATGCCAATTGCAGACAGAGAAATGTCACCCAGTGGCGCCCAGTGCCCAGTACTGGTGGGCAGTGGGGACTTGCTCTCCTTGTTCCTTACTCCTGAGGAGCCCCTTTTACACCCATACCATGTGGAACCAGGCACTTGAACAAGAGACACATCACAAGGGCCACTTTACTCGTCTCCTGTCCTTTAACTCTATTCCACAGGCACAGTTAGCCCCTGGCCTTGGAAAAAACTGTGGCAGCCTCCACAACTTCACCACTCACTTGGGTCACGTTTAGTCACAGACATCATCTGAAAGAGGAGCTTTATATTTCCAGTATGAGATCATTGTCTCAGCTCTCCTGCTTTCCCTCTCTTTCAAAACAAATTTTCCCCTGTTATTAACCAATGTTACCCCATAAATTTAACTTTTAGAAAAGATTATGTATGTACTATATAGAAGTTAATTTTTATTTTCTTAATGTCTACAATGAACATGTGCTACTTTTGTATGATCCTTTTTAAAATAAAAGATGTTAGCTAGTTTGAATTAAAAAATTTTTTTCAATTACACCTCACAGTCAATGTTCTGTATCAGGTTCAGGTGGACCGCGTAGAGGTTCGACACTCACGTAGTTTAAAAAGTGATCCCCCCAATATCTCCAGTCTGCACCTGGCACCACACAGAGTTATGACGGTATTACTGACTGCATCCCCTGTGCTGTACTTGCCATGCCCGGGGCTATTCTGTAACCACCAACCTGTACTTCTTAATCCCTTCACCTTTCTCACCCAGTCCCTCAACCTCCCTCCCACCTACTTTGAATTTTTAAATAAGTATATGCTATACTGAAGATTTAAAAAAGAAAAAAGAAAAAAGGGCGTTCCTCACAAGCTCCCCCTGACTTGCATACTCACTGTGGGTGAGTTACCTACAGGCTTCTAGTGGGTTCTGGGAAATCTAGGTTGAACTTTCTCTCTCTCTTTCTCTCTCTCCCCCTCACCATTAACTTTGGGATGAGGCATCTTGCTCCACAGGTCTCTGTTGAAACTCAGGAGCCATCCCTTTTATCATCCTGTTAGGCATTTCCCTTCCTGCCCTCAAGCCTCCGCCTTTTTCCACCCCCCCTTCCCCACCCCCACCAGGTCACTGGTCAGTCACACGGAACCAGGAAGCTTCGGAGGGCTTGGTCAGAGCCCTTGAAAAGGAGTGGAAACTGGGTGCCCGGAGCAAAAGGAAAAAACTCTTCTTGAGCCTTCGCATTTCTTTGGCTGTTCTGGCCAAGCTCTGCATGAGACAATTTATTGTCCCAGTGGTCACAGGGTTTGCCCTGAGAACAGCGGGAACAACGTATCTGCTCAGTCTCCCACCCTCCTCCACTCTTAAATACCCCAAAGAGAAAGGGGGCCCCATCTGTCCATCGCAAACCGGGCTTCCACCCTGGCAGTGCGCAGGGCAACTGGAGATCCCTATATGCTGTTGCCCTTCTCCGAGATTCAACCAGGCCAGTGGGACAGCCAGGGCAGTGCCGGGAAGGGGCTGCATTTATCAGCGATGTTGTCTCCTCCAGCTGCGTGACCCCAAAATGAGGTTATGGAAACTTCAAACTGAGTCAAGATAATTCATCTTCCTACTAGGTTTCGGGGAAACCGGCCAACTCCCAATGATGTTTTTAATGGAAAAAGCTGCAAAAGCCATTCACAGCGCCGCACTCACTGCACATTCCCGACTAAGCGAGGACCTCAGTTTCCGCGAAAACGGTTATTAGCCCATAAACTATCTTTGTGAACTTCAGTGTTTTGCCTAAAAGAGAAGTCTTGTTTGGAAAATCCAAGTAAACTTTCATGCAGACTCGAGCTGTGAGCAAATGAACCTTCCAAATGCACTCACTTACTGCTAACAGCTAGGAGTGGGTCAAGGTCACCCCTGACACATAACGAAAAGGTAGGAGACCACCAGAGAGCTTTCAGAGGTCTCTGTCCTCTCTCGTTGTTATTTGAAATAGCTTTTTATTTTTTCACGAAAAGATGGCCCATCAAGAGGCCTTTTGGTTTTTCTTCTTATTTGCTGCTTCTGTGAGGATGGAGAGTACAACTAGAAATCAAACTCATGAGGGCGTGCACAGCCGCGGAAGGAACAGGCCTTTACCTAGGACACCCAGGATGCGCAGTCACTGCCAAGTGCAGGTGCACCGCCATCACCTGGCATTAGGAAATGCACCCGAGAGCTTGACCCAGAGGAATCAGAACCTACACCCATGGGCCTGCCTACAGTGAAAAATCTAACGCGAGCAACATTATCAGGTTAATCACGGGGAGAGGCCACGGCAAAAGAAGTATTTGAGCTGCCAAAGAATTACTCACTGGAATGATATTTATTTCCAGCTCCCGTGGGACACTGGTACTTTTTACAAAATAGAATATTAAGTGGAGAATGAAGCTGAAAGAAAGGGAAGGAATCAGAATGGCAATAGAGTCCAACAGTTGGGCAGTAATGTTCATGCAAGAAGAAGCCAAAGACAAAAGAAAAAAACACCTCCAACAAGCCACTATCGTGTTTTCCAGAAGCTCACTACCCGGAGGGACTCTACTCCTTTTTTTTTTAAAAAGATTTTATTTATTTATTTTTAGAGAGAGGGGAAGGGAGGGAGAGAAACATCAATGTGTGGTTGCTTCTCACATGCCCCCACTGGGGACCTGGCCTGCAACCCAGGCATGTGCCCTGACTGGGAATCGAACTGGTGACCCTCTGGTTCACAGCCAATGCTCAATCCACTGAGCTACACCAGCCAGGGTGGGACTCCACTTTTTGATCCCATTTCCATTTCCTTACTTGTGAACCTTAACTGGAGTTTACTTTTAGAATAAAAGATTAAATTTTAGGGTGCTTTGTAGAGCACTTATGGTTCCAAGCCAGTAATTTGAAGGATTGGTTTTTCTTTCTTCACAATGGCCAAGTCCATTTTCAACCCCACAGCAATGGCCCCTCTCATGGAATAGGCACAGCTCAGCCCTGGACACTCATCTAATAAAAGCTTTCTGGGCCTGGCTGGTGTGGCTCAGTGGATTGAGTACCGATCTACAAACCGAAAGGTTGCCGGTTCAATTCCTAGTCACGGCACATGCCTGGGTTGCAGTCCAGGTCCCCAGTAGGGGGCGCACAAGAGGCAACCGATCTCTCACACATTGATATAAGTAAATAAATATAATCTTAAAAAATAAAACAAAACTGCCTTCTGAAATTTAAAGAGCCTAACACTGGATGTTTGGCATTCCAGACTGGGTGCTAGGAAGGTTCAGTCTTGCAAATACCTGCTGTCTGCAGAATTCAAGAGCATGAGAGATCTGTCCTAATCAAGTGCACAGAAGAATAAAAAATCCCACGATACCTGGTGTTCGTACAGGGGCGCATTTGAGGCGTCGTTGTAGTTAAACATGAACATGTTGATGAAGTGGATGAGGATGCTTGGTGCTTCGCGGGACACGTGGACATCGTAGTAGCACCATTTGAAAATGATCATGAAGACCAGGTAGCCAAACAGACACAGCATGAAAATCATCTCCGGAATAAACTGCAGAAGGATGTTGAGCGTTTTTCTGAAGTATCTGGGGGTGGAAAACACACACACACACAAAGATAGAACACTTAGAAAAAATATCAGCCACTGATTATTCCCCACAAAGCACAAAACGTTAACTGCACCCACTCCTCTGGGAAGCAGCAACCACGCATGGAAGGAAAGGACAGGGCTTTTGCACAAAGGACTGGAGAGGACTGAGGTCGAAGGTCAAGTCAGGCCCACACAGGCGGTGGTGATTTGACCAAAGCTGGGAATGCAGGGCACGCTCCTGTTGCCACATTCCACGCACACAGGCAGACGAGGGCGACGCGGAAGCTTCCCCCCTAAGATAGGGGCCCGCCAACTACGGCCTTTGGGCAAAACTGAGCCCATCACCTGTTTCTGTACAGCCTGCAGGTTAAAGGTGGTTTTCATATTTTAAAAGGGCTGGAGGGAAAAATCAAGAGAATGATATTGGACAGCACGTGACAATTACATAAAATTCAAGTTTCAGCACACGTACATAAAGTGCTTTTGAACACGGTCACACTTGTCCCCTGCTGTGTTGTGGATGGCAGCTGTCACGTTACAACACCAGCATGGAGCAATTGTGAGCACAGACCGTCGGCCCCGAGAAACCTCAAATGTTTGCTACCTGGCCCTCTACAGGGAAGCCGTGCCAACTCCAGCTCCCAGACGTGGAGTCGCACCAGCCCAAGTTGGGGGCCTCCAGGTTAAAATGTCAGAAAGGGCCCCCAAACCACTGTTAATTACAGGAGCATTACAAGGAGATCCCGTGAAAAAAAAGGGCAACCAGAGATACTTGAGGCCAGGCTGACACACGATGACGCCAAAGAGTGTGCTTCCTTGGCCTTTCAGATCACAGGTCACCATGTGACCGGCTCTGGCCAATGAAATGGGAATGGAAATGGCAGGTGTCACTTTGGGATGGAAGCTGAAGAGTCAACGTGGTGTGGGTTTGATCGCCAGACGGGGCGTGTAGAAGAGGCAACCGATCAATGTTTCTCTCCTCTCTTTCTCCCTTCCTCTCTCTCTGACCAGGGATTGAACCCTCCAACCTTGGTGGATCAGGATGATGCTCTAACCAACTGAGCTACTGGGTCAGGGCCAGAGATGGCTCTTTTTTCAAAAATATTTATTTATTTATTTATTTAGAGAGAGAGGAAGACAGGGAGAGAAAGATCATTGTGAGAGAGAAACATAGATCAGTTGCCTCTCGTATGCACCCCAACTCAGGCATGTGCCCTGACCAGGAATCGAACCGGTGACCTTTCACTGTGTGGGATGATGCCCAACCAACTGAGCCACACCAGTCAGAGCACAGAGGTGGTTCTTAATAGGAGGAAAGGAATGGGTAGGACAACATTAAGAGCCAAAGAAGTGAGAGGGGTGCTACCGGAAGGAAGAAATTACACCAGAGGGAATTCAGAATATTAGGACACTTTGGCCAAAATGCACTATGCCTCTGTCAGCCCACCAGTGGGAGCTAAGCCTAGATATGCACAGACAGGAGCCTTGTGGGTGAGGGGACCCCAGGCTGTGGGCTAGCCAGCCTCGCTCTGCAGCCCCATCAGGTATCTCTGAGGTGCACTCAGCCTTGAGAAATTCAGCTGAGCAGAAACAAACATGCCATTTCAGGCCACCAGCTTGTCCTGGCTCAAGCCAAGGGACACAAGGAAGCCCTCCCATAGGAAGGAACCTCGTGCAGAGGGACACAGGACCCAACCACTGACCCTGTCACTGCTCATGGTCAACGGGGTCAGACCAACAGGCAGAGAGTCGACTGTGAACTTACATGTGGTTGAAAAGGCTGAGAATGACACCGAAAGTCATCTGGACGATGCCCAGGACCACCGACATCTTCATTTTATAGGAGTTCAGGAACGTCAGTTTGTTGGAAGCCAAGTTCCAGATCTGCGTGGGAAAGGCGAGAAGGCGTGAGCATCTAGAAGTTCTCCTGGAGTTGGGGGCGGCGACCCGATTTCCCTGGAGAAGTCACTGCAGGGACCACGGTTTCGAGTTTCCGTCCCATTGGAGTCCTGCTTTTTAGGTTCAGGAAAGGACCGGGCCCCCCAGAAAGGCAGCTCTGATGACGAGTGCTGTCAGCTAACTGTCACATTGTTGAAAGGAAATGGGAGGAAAATCCTACCTGACTTTCCCCTTGTTCTAAAGGGAAGAAACTCTAAAACATTGCGGAGACCCCAAACTTGCCCCTGCTCCCTTAGAAAGGTGTAGATCTCTGGCCCGTGAACTTATCCAATCAGTTCTAAAGAATAAATATGTTTAACTCTGAATCTCTGTAGCACTTCACATTAGAAAGCATTTTCCAGGCCCTTCTCAAGAAGTCACCCCTATAGCTAGTATTTATCAGCACGGCCTTCTAGGAGGTCCCGGTTGGTCAAACTTGCAAAGTGATGGACACGTGTACCTGCCTGCCCTCAGAGAAGACACAGACAGCAAGCAGTCAGAAGGGGTGGGGGATGGTCAGGGTCTCCGGCTGGTTAATGACTTCAGGTTCTTCCCAGTCCCCACCCTCATGCAAATGATTCAAGTCCTCTGCTACCTGCTAGACACATCTCGAGGGTTCACCATACTGCATCTCAAAGGTGACAAAGCGGCCACAAAGTTCCTGTCACTTTCCCCCCTAAAATAACTCGGGGCCAACATCCACCTAGGCTCAGTGCATGTCCCCTGGCCTCTTCGCTGTACACACAGAGGGGCATGGACCACATCTCACTGATTGTTTTTAATCTATTGATTTTATAGAGGGAAAGAGGGAGAAAAGGGACAGGGGGAGACAGAGAGAGAGAGAGATCAATTTGTTGTTACACTTATTGATGCATTCACTGGTTGCTTCTTGTATGTGCCCTGACCAGAGATCAAACCAGTAACCTTGGCATATCAGGTACAACGCTTTTTTTTCTATTGATTTTGTTTTTAGAGAGAGGGAGGGAGGGGTAGAGAGGGAGAGGGGAGCGAGAGGGAGAGGGGAGAGAGAAAAAGAGAGAGAGAGAGGCATCAATTTATTGTTCCACTCATTTATGCACTCACTGGTTGAGTCTTGTGTGTGCCCTGACCAGGGATCGAACCCACAACCTTGGAGCATCAGGATGACACTCTAATCAACTGAGCTACCCAGCCAGGGCTCACTGATTCTTTCTTTACAATGTCCAGAGTGCCTGCCAGCTAGGGGAACACTAAGGAGGATGCTGGGAAGCTGAGGGAAGGGGCTGCAGTAGCAGTGCCCACACGGCAGAGGAACCTCCTCCACACTCCCCATTGGCCTTGACATCTAAGCTGCACCAGGCTTGGCCCTCCATGCTCTGTCCTTCCGCTGCCCACCTGGTTGGCCAACCCCACAGGATCACTCAGCATGGTGAGGACAGGGTACGTAGCACACTGAGACCCAGCCAACTCTGACTAAAATGCTCGTGGTTAAGGCCCGGGAGCGCACGAAACCCCTGAAACGTATTTACCCCCTTTAATTCTAACAAAAACCCTGTGAGATGGAGACCGAAGTCCCTTCCCCCTCCCAATCTACACTTTTGCTTTTCTTGGTTTCAGTTGCCCCAGGCTAACTGAGGTCTGAAAATATCAAATGAACAATTCATCAGTTTTAAAGTGTACCCCATTCTGAGTAGCGGGATGAAACCTCACACCGCCCCGTTCCGTCCCACCTGAGCGGCGAGCCGTCCCTTTGCCCAGCGTCTCCACACTGTACACGCTCCCCATCCATGAGCCACTGAGTAGCCGTCTGAGTCATTGGACCAACTGTCCCAGCACCACAGGGCTTGTGTCCAAGTCACCCTCATTTTACTCAGCAGTGGCCCCGAAGCACAAGAGTGGAGATGCTGGCCGTTTGGACACGCCAAAGGGAAGCAACGAAGTGCGTCACTCACGTAAAAAGGTGAGCACAGGACAATGAGATATTTTGAGAGCAAGACCATAGCCATATAACTTTTATTGCAGTGCATCATTATAATCGTTCTATTTTATCATGAGTTATTGTTAATCTCTTACTGCGACTCACTTGTCCATTAAACTCTATCAGAGGTACGTATGCATAGGAAGAAGCACAGTATACATAGATTCGGCACTATCCACGGGTTCAGGCATCCACTGGGGGAGTCCTGGAACAGTCCCCATGAGTGACGGAGGACAACTGTGCAAGTATCCCCATTTTACAGATAAGGGAATTTATCTTAACTTCTGGGAGATTAAGTTAGTTAAACACCTAGGAAGAAATAATATAATGAGTGGATCATTTGTCCTATTTAGGCACCAGACTCTATTCTGGGTGTTTTACATGTAAAAATCATTGAATCTGTCCTAGTTGGTGTGGCTCAGTGGATTGAATGCCAGCCTGGGAATCGAAGGGCCACTGGTTCGATTCCCAGTCAGGGCACATGCCTGGGTTGTGGGCCAGGTCCCCAGCAGGGGGCATGTGAGAGGCAACCACACATTGATGTTCCTCTCCCTCGCTTTCTCCCTGCCTTCTCCACTGTCTAAAAATAAAATAAATAAAAAATCTTTTTAAAAAAATCACTGAATCTTCTGAGCAGCCCTGTGGGTGAGGGCTGCTGGTATATCTATTTCACAGATGAAGAAAGAGACACTCAGCATGTGAACTGGCTCAGAATCACACAGCAACAACACACAGGCCAGGATTTAAACACAGGCTGTCTCATTCCAACGTGGGGGCTTCAAACCACTGCGGTGCTCATTTATTATAAAGTGCACACGGACACCTTCAGAAAGGCCTCTCAGCTCTGACAGCCAAACATTCCGCGGTTCGAGTCTAAGTAAATGCCACACGGTCCGTAAACGCAGCTGCAGAAACTACATTATGGAGCAATCAAACCCCTTAGTAACACACGTAAGTGCTGACACAGGTGCAGGAGCGTTGTTTAAAGGGCTGGCTCTGGGGAATGGGACTGCAGAACAGAAGAGGTGGGAAAGACACCTCTGCCTCTTCCTCTTCCTAGTATTTGTATTATATGGATTTTTAATCACATATATTATTATTTTCTAATAAAAAGACCACAAATTTTCACAAACCAATGTGTTCCTTGGAAAAAAAATCGTTGCCAACCTCCCACCTCCCCCTTCAGCCCCACATTTTGTTTTATTTTCTGACTAGTGGGCAGATGACAAAGGGTAGCAGAGTGGACACCCTAGCCAGCTCGGTCCTGAAATGTGAGAGGTGGGCGGGCATGCAGGACTGGCTACGGAGTGAGATGTGGGCCCTGTGAGGAAGAGAGAGGACAGCAAGAGCAGCGAGATTCAAAGCAAGGCCCACCAGACCCTAAAATCTCTCCGCTCTCTGCCTGCGTACTAATTGTAAAACTCCTGGACCGACCGAGGAGGAAGCCTTGCAGTCTTTAAAAATAACAAAACAAACTTGCATTTGTTTTCAGCACTTGCAAACCAGCTTTCGAGGATTTTATCTCTTTTGACGAAACTTGGAACACAAGTGCCCCCGGGCAGAGTGTTCAACAAATCCTGGGGAGTCCTTTCTGCTTCTGTAAGGGAGGGCAGGACCCAGGAAAACAGAAGAGGAGATGACCCACAAGAAAGGAGAGACCAGAGAACCCACGTTAGGGCCAGTGCCCTTCCCCCTCAACAGTCAGCGCTAAAACTGAGGCTTCAGGTCCTCTGACACAAAAACGGCTAAGGAGAAGCACTTAGGGGCTGGCTGCATCTGCCAAGTTCAGGGCTAGATCACTCAACGCTCATTTGGAGCCCAAGGCTGCCACCTGGTGGCGGCATGCGCTGGGCCATCCCTTCCTATCTAAAGGTTGTCTGGGTGAGGAGCCGCCTTTGTTTCGCTTGGCTCAAATCCAACTAATGGATATAATAAACAAATCGAAGGTGACAACCTTTTTCTTTTTCCACTTGTGTCAGTTCTAGGCAGTAAAATAAAACAAAAACAAAAGCAAATTCATTTTTTTCTAGGAAAAAAAGAAGAGAGATGTTAACCCACTGCAAGAAAACACCGAAGTAGGGGACTTGGTTAGGATGCTAAATTGCGATCATACACACACACCATCCATCCGGGCAACCCAGGGCCTGTTAAGGAAGCGGTCATTCACCTCCAGGGCGAGACTGAAGAGGCAGGTGTCTGGGGAACCATAGGGAAAACGGCCCAGGGGCTGGGGACAGGACACGGTAGGACACTTCCTTGAATTCAGCACCATGGGTCACAAGAACCTCCAGTCTGTGAAATTCTACCACAACATAAGATTGTTGATTTGACAGGTCCCGGCCCTTTCTTTCTCTCCACCCAGAGATCTCGGCGAGACATTGAACTAGAAAACTACTTAAGCCAAGAAAGACATCGTTACCGGATCGATCCCAAATGGGTACGGGTTTCCGGAGTACACTCCTGGAACGGCGGGGTTCAGCTGCAAAAGTGCGTTTGCTTCCAGCGTTTCCATACTACAGGGGGGAGAGAGGAAAACAAAAACAAAGCCAGCGGTCAGCCCGAGGCAGGACAAAGCACTCTGGTGCTGCCGTCAAATCGATCAAAGCCCACCTGGTGGTGCAGCCCACCCACTCGGCACATTCAGTTACTCCACGGCGGGCACTGAATCCCTGCTGTGTGTGAGGAACCGTCCCAGGTGCTGAGGCAGCGGAAGTGACCAGCGAACCCCCAAGGAACTCACAGTCTAAGTTTTCAAGTTGCTCTCAGCCCGATGGGGAATACACAGTAAGGAAAAAGTCACACTACATCAGGAGAAAGGAAGGGGCAGGGATGAAGGAGCCGGCAGGAAATAAATCCCAGCCCAGGGACAGGCCTGGGACAACTGTCTTGGGAGCACATGGGCTAATCCTGGAGGCGTGAGCTGGCTTTCACCCAGGGACCCTGATTTCTGTGGAACCGAGCCCTTCACAGCTGGGGTCCATTGAACGTCTTCAAATCTGTGTCCCAGTTTTACCCAGAAGCACAAAGCAGAGCACACAGCTATAGACAGCCCCAAAAATGAAGATGTGAGGTGGTGAGGAGCACAGCGCTGGCCAGTTTGACAGGCTGTCTGGACATGCACCCCCTCCCCGCAGCAGCTGAGGGACTGGAGGGTGTTCGGTCACAGACAGGAGGTGTTGGAAGTCTGACCAGGCTGCCTAGCCCCTCGACGTGCAGTGAACACGGCCGACCCTAACCGCCGTCTCAGACACAGGCCCCTGTCCTGGCAGCAAACAGTGGGATTTAATCACCAGAGACATGTTTGTGTGCCCACAAACCAGAAAGCCACCCCCAACAAGGGGGAACCGGCCTGTTCTAAGTCTGCTGTTGAGCATAAACACCCTCACAGAACACCGCCATCAGACAAGGCCACCCTGTGCCCGCGATGGATCAGAACAAAAACAAGACAATTCCACAGGCGTATCTGACACCAAAATACGGCCAGGTCAATGTCAGGACATGGTCCAAACCACAAAAACGACCAGACATAACCTCTGTCCTCTTAGTCAACCCCTCTATGCCTGTCCTTTCTAACGCCCTCTTCCGAGATGCCCACGGTCCCCAGTGGTGTGCCCTCCCCCCATTGAGTCAGTGAACCCAGGTCTGGGTGATGACAGGCATGCATCTGATGTTCCTTGGCTAACGGTCATTGTGACGTTGTCCCTGGTCAATTGTCAGGGAAAGTGAGCCCAAGACCTAGCTTGTGGCTGGCAACCAAACTCAGCTTGCTGTGTCCTTTGCCGCTCTGATGGACGCCTGCCATTTTCTTTTGCCTCCCTGCTAACGAGCTTCTGCTTTATGCCCCCGATCCCCAGGTGTGCAGCTGAGCACCCCTCAGCCTGGGCTTGGCCTCGAAGAGCCTTGAATCGGGGCAGAGGTCATTTGCACGTGCCCCGAAGAACAGCCTCTTGACCATCATTTGCAGAGTGACAACAAGCCAGTTGACTTGGTCCTTCCACCATCACAGACGGGGGTAGGTAAAAGTTTGTGTTGGTAGTTCGGTGGAACTGTGCTAATTTAACACATTGCAAAGTCCACCACTGTGCTTATAAGTTTCAACCCGAAGAGCAGAATGAAGTAATTCGTCTTCAAGTTTTTAAAAGTTTTGTTCCTCTAGGTATCTCTTCAAGATACTAATGGCAAAGCCAAACAAACAAAAAAAATCCAAAAAGCAAAAACAAACCATAAATAGAGTCATCTGTAATTCTGTAAAATACTTCATTCTTTATTTTATTAACCTATGTATTGTTTAACATTCCTGTCCTCCACTACAGGGAACTTGGACCCAGCAGAGAAACTAAGAAAGCGTGTGTTATTCTCTCCCCTGTTGATGGTGTTAGTAGAGATTTCAGGGAGCAAGTAAATCCCTTGAAATACCCTAAATAGAAATTTTAAAGCCCTACCCTGCTTGGGAGTGGAACAAGGGGAAGCGAGATTGCAAAAGCGTTTATGCATCTCTGTCCCCACTTCCTTCTGGTCCCCTCTTGTCCTACTTTCAACTGGAAGTTCCAGAATGAGACAGAGAAACCTCAAGCTGACCTGAAGATGCTGGGCACGAGAAAATGTCACCTGTGACTTCTAGGCCTTGCAAGTTAGTCCTGAAACTACGGCAGTTAGTATCACAGGTGTGTGACGCGGGCAGCCAAAGATCACAGGTTGTCGTGATTTCTATCTGTGTCCTTTGCAGCCCCCTCTCCTCCCCTGCCCTTCTTCCAACCGCCCTTGCCTCTCAAACTCGAAAATCTCCCCTTCCCCACAAAAGTTTCCGTTCCTGAAGTGCTGGGTTTCCATTCTGAGGACTGTTCATCTGATTCGCCACACAAAACCATCGTGCGCTGCCTCTGGAGGGGCGGTTGGCGGGGGTGTGGAGGCTGCCCAGGTCTGTCTTCTGCAGCCAACGTGTCTCAGCAGCCGCCTACCTGCCCTTCCCACCTCACCTGTGCCCGCCTCACCCCATCACCCACAAGGCAAATTCGGGAACCCAGGTCTGCAAAACTGACCATCACCTCCTTTGCTTTTAACAGGCTGCCCGAGTAGTTAAAGGAAACCCCCTTCTGGCGAGTATGGAGCCTTGGACACTGGAAACCAACCACTTCTATAGCTCGGCACCTGCACCAGCCTTTCTTAGCGCGAAGCCTGGGTCCTATGGGTATCAATGTCAAATAAGTGGAGGCATATTCCATGCTTGTGGACAGGAAGAATTAACATCGGTAAAATGTCCATACAACCCTAAGCGATCTACACGTTCAATGCCGTCCCTATCAGGATGCCAAGGGCATTTTTCACAGGTGCATCCCTTCACACCCACTCCAGTTCCCTGGCAGAACATGGAGCATGTTATACGCCACCTTCTCCTTCAGGAAGCCTGCTTCTCCGACTGCTAGCAGGACGCGCCATTTATACCTGCCGGTCCTCGTTTTCACAGAAGTGCCTGGTGCATGGCACGCACTCCATGATATAGACTCAGCTGAACTTAAGTTTTAAACCCTATTTCCATGCATGAGTTACCAGCACAGTTACTGAGGACAGGGCACTAGGTCTCGCATGCAGTTGAGAAAACGGAATCATTTGCTGACTTTGTAGGTGCACTTCCGAGCCGAGCGAGGTGTAGACTCGCCCAGCCATGAAAGCTGTCACTGAGGCCGGCTGGATGGCCAGGGAATGACCCACCTCTGTCTGTGAACTTACTTCCACGTGCCATTTCTAAACATGGGGCGGACGCTCCAAGAAGAGCCGAAGATGTTGAAAGCCTTGGAGAAGCAGTCATTGTAAATGAAGCCCGTGTAAATGGAGAAGATGCCCATGAGCAGGATGAGATAGCGCCCGTGGAAGAAGGTGTTCCAGATCTGCCACGGGGAGACAGAGGGGACGACGGTCAGTGAGCTCTGACCCAGACCCTGGGGGAGCATGTGAGAGGATGTCTCCACAGCCAGGCATGTGGGTCCTGTCCAGAGGGGCCACAGGATGATACACACACCAACGTGACTGAAATAGCAAGAGAGCACGCACATCATGATTTTCCCGAGCTTCTACTAGGCTGGAAGTTGCTACTGTGGAAATAAAAACATATAAACATCGTATTCTTTTTTGGGGGGGAGGGGGAGGATTGATTTGATTTGATTTTTAAATATGTTTATTAATTTGAGAGAGAGAAATGGAGAGAGAGAGAGAGAGAGAGAGACATCAGTTGCCTCCTGTATATATGCTCCATGACCAGGGATGGAACTCGCAAATAGGTATGTGCCCTGGCCAGGAATTGATCCCCCAACCTTTTGCTGTATGGGGCAATGCTCCAATCAACTGAGCCATATTGGCAAAGGCTTTTTTGGATTGATCTGGGGGTGGGGGGAGGAAGGAAGGGAGGAAGGAAGGAAGGAAGGAAGGAAGGAAGGAAGGAAGGAAGGAAATATCACTTTGTTATACTACTTATTTACACATTCATTGGTTGATTCTTGTACGTGCTCTGACTGGGGATTGAATCCGTAACCTTGGCATATCAGGATTATTCTCTAACCAATTGAGTTAGATGACCAGGGCCAAGCTTCGTCTTTATGATCAAAACCCATTCTAAGCCTCATATTCTTCAATTCGGCCTTGGCTGGATAATGTAACTAAAGCAGAAACTGAGGCCTCACCTATAAAAGAAGGGACTTGAAAATGGGTGGCTGTTGTCTCAAGTCCTTCCAGGAGGTAAGTACAGAGTGGGCCTCGTGTGGCTGCTACATTTTACAGCAAGTCAAATCTATACTCCTTTTGAGTCTTCATTACAAAGTTGAGTTCCAAGTCCACTCACTAAGAAGAAAAAGTGCTTTGCCCGGATACTGGGTAATACACAGCAATCTTCCACAGAGCTGCTGAGCATGGCTTGGGGGCTTCAAATATTTATTACAGGAAAACCACATCTATTAAAATGCCTGTCGTGAAAAACTATATTGGTCATAGGCTGATTTATCGCTAACCTTGCTTATGATTAACTCACTGTGACATCATTGAACTAGCTCTTGTTAAGTCAACCTGTAAAAACAGGTTGCAGATAGCCTTAAAATTCAGAACATAGCTCAGGGCATGTTTCCGCTTTGTAAAATGGGTGAACAGTGGCCATAAAATGAGGCCGGCTGATTCGCGTGGAAATGATGCAGACTCTTGAGTGGCCTCAACTTTCACACACAATTCACTCTGTGAAGGAAGGTCATGGAAGGTGTAGAAACTTCGAGTGTACGAATGAAGACACAGTATTCCAGATTTCTCGGTATTTCCTAAGGGCACTGATCATGGGCTTGTGGGAAAAGGGCTTTGTCATAAAAAAAAAAATATTTGTGACATTTTAAGTGAAGAAAAGGAGGCTACAAATTAATATGCCCTTTTTGATCCCAATTTTTGAAAATTATATATTTTTTGTATAAGCACAGAAAAGAAACTAAAAAGATGATACCAAAACATGAATTGTGTTTTCCTTCTAGGTAGATTGCTGTATGATCCCAATTTTTAATGAGCATATATTGCTTTTCTAATCAAAGAAAAAAAATCAGTGTTGGGGGGAGGGGAAGGAAAGGTCAATGCCTTGACAAGCAATGCACTAAAAAAAAAAACCCCAAACCCAAAAATGCTAAAAAGGAACTGCACCAAACCATCAAAGGATAGACCCTTTGGCCAGGAGTTTTTATGTTGATTTTTGACCCTTTTTTACTTCCCATTTTTCACTTACTTTTTACAGAAACACATTATTTCTGTAGTGAAAACCACACACACATTTTTAACATTCTACTTATAATTTCGAGGAAACGAGGGGAGACATCGGATGGACACCCACCTCGTTGTCTGTCTTCTGGGCGAGCAAGCGCCTCTCGTTGAGGACCATCCAGAGGGCTGCCAGCAGCATCACAGCCCCGTGGCCACAGTCTCCAAACATCACAGCGAAGAGGAAGGGGAAGGTAATGATGGTATAAGGAGCTGCAGAGGTGAGACCCACAGCGGCCTGAGCTCTCCCAACAATCCTTCGGGCTCTCCCATTAAAGATTTCTCTATCATGCTCCTCGCGACACGCTGGCTCCCTTGTGTCTTTCTCATCCTGCCATCTCTCAACATCCGCACCCCTGATGCTGGCTTAGCTGCCACATACATTAGCTCACCAACAAGTAAACGTTATGATTCCCCACTTTACAGATAAGCTGAGTTTAGGAGCGGTTAAGTGAGTTGCCCAAGATCGTGGAGTTTAATGGGATTTAAAATCAGTTTTCTAAGTGCTTTCTCTTTTCTTCCCACTACCATCTTTTGTCAGTTTCTCTCCCATTCACTTGTACCACACACCTCCAGCAGTTACTCAGAGGACCCTCAACCTATGGGGCCCCTGTGTTATGGATCATAAATTAGATTTGGACTCAAGCTGGACAAGAATAGCATCATGAACTGCTGGCCTCACAGGCATCTGGTCGACCTCTTTATTTTACAAACTAGGCTACCAACATCACAGCTTACGTACATCACTAAGAATCCAGGCTTCTGCCTCTAAGTTCTGTGTGTTCCCTCTCTCCCACACAACTTGGAGACTGAGAAGATGCCCAGAGATGATCCTCATTAAATTGTTAGGGAAACAAGAATCAAATCTGGCTGCCTGATAAGGCTACAGTATAAGGAAGAACAGGGGAAATCTTGACAAGGGAAAAATCTTTCCCTAACCACCTTTCCAGAAGACAAGGTAGAGCATTCGCAAACCAAATAAAATTTTAGGAAAGTCCCCATTTTAAGCAATTCACCTCCGAGGCTGCCACTGCAGGGGTAAATCTTACCCCATTTTCATTTCCCAAGCTGCTTGGGTGTGCAACCTACCAGGCCCTTTACCTGGGTTTATCTCTCGGTAGTTGCCCACGCCATAGGCATCTACGATATTCTGGAAGCCGGCTGTGAATTTATTGGTCCTGTTAAATGTGGGAGGAGCTGTTTTCGATTGCACTGCTGTCAAGATGGGGGCCATGGAGGAGCCACTTAGTTCCTGCAAAAAGAGCATGTGACAAAAACATCAGGAGGAGAGTCTTAGGCTGGGTATCGGGACATCGCTCACAGGCCAACCCCTTCCATCACTTACCGGGGGAACGTGGGACAATTTCTGGACCTCTCTGAGACTCGTGATCTCTCCGGTACAAGTTCATACCTTCCTACGACTTATCTAACTTGCCTTACAGGAGTGTTGTCAAGAGAGGAGAGTCTCTCCTGATTCTGTGGCCATTCCCGTTCTCCTGCTCCGGAAATGCATATTTATGCCTCAGCCCTGGGCCTCTATTCCTCCTTTTTCTGCACCGATTCCCTCAAGAGTTTGTCCAGTTTCTGAATTTCGTTTCAGTCTTCCAAATGGCCCAGACCCTCTCCAAAATTTAGATTTTTTTTTTAATTGCCTGCCTAGGCTTTCAAACTCTTCTGTCTCAGCAACCCCACACAATCCAGGGGCCTAGAACTGAACAGCATCGACTTGCCCTAAAGCCGGTCAGCTCCTTTGGTAGTATCTGTTCTCCAAATCCCTTCAACTTCACAATCTAAGACTTTCCCCTACCGATTCAATCAACCAGTCTCCAGATCTTGCTGATTGTTCCTTTCAAATCCCTCTCCTTCCCATTGCCACAGCCACCAGCTGAGTCCCAGCCTCCCCACCTTCGTCCACCTCTTCCCCTTGCATTTACCTGACACTCCAGACTGTGTAATCCTTCTTTTAACAAAACAAAACAAACGAAAAGCATGACTGTAGTCCTATTACCCTCCTACTCAGAAATCCTCAAAGAATGAACCCAGAACTCTGCCTTGTAATCAAGACTCCTGAACACCGCAGACTTAACCCTCCATTCACACCTGCACCCCACGGCTTCTCCACCGTGGAAATCAGCCAACCCCACACAGCCACCTCCCCTGTTCACTGGTCCAGGTGTGAACCACTCTCCAAGTTCACTCCCCAGGAACCTTCTGGTCACTCCAAACTGCAATGGCATTAACCACCTGCACCCTCAGTGGGACTTAGCACCAGCTACCGGAGCGCTCGCCAGTCCCCCACGGCACCATCAGGCAGACTTCACAAGCCCCACGTTAGAGATGAGGAGATGAAGGCACAAAGAGGTTAAGTAACCTCCCCAAGTAGAGGAGCTCCTCACTCTGTGATTCTGCATCTTCCACGGGTGTGATTATGACGTCCTTGAGGCCAAGGACTGTGGCTTCCTCCTTCATTTCTAGCATGCCCCTCAGCAGCAGCAGACATAATTCTAGCATAACCCAAGTATTTCTTTAAAGTTTTATTTACTGATTTTAGAGAAAGAGAGGAAGAGAAGGAGGGGGATGGGGGGGGGGAAGAGAGAGTTTTGCTGCTCCACTTATTTACAGTCACTGGTTGATTCTTGTACGTGCCCTGACTGGGGATCAAACCTGCAACCTTGGTGAATCAGGATGACACTCTATCCAACTGAGCTACCCGCCATGGCTCTAAGTATTGTATTTTTTGTTTATCAGTGATCATAATAACTCTCCCCCTCCACTTATCTCCTCGTTCCCTACCTCCAGCCTTCCACTCCTCTCTGGGGAAACACTTTGACTATTTCAGAGGATGAAGAAACTGTTGAAAAAGCCTGAGCAGCCTTGCAGCAGTTGGACCCCTTTGCCATTACAGACGCCACTGTTCAGTGAAATACCTGCATCGGGACAGCCCCTCCCCAACGGCCCCACGCTCTTCTCCACGCACTGGCTCCTGTCTCCCAAGGTGGGAATGAAGTCAGCTCCCTCACACCGCCATGTAGCCCCTCAGGGCCTGCCCCACAGCCTCCCCACGACCTGCTCCCATTCCTTCCACCACTGCGTCCTCTCCCAGCCACCAGTCTGCAGGTGGGCCTGCTCTGCACACTCCTCCCCATCTCATCTGACCACCCTTCCTTGATTCAGCTCCTGCATCACCGCCTCCAGGAAGGCCCCTGCCCTTCCCAGTCGAAGTGAAACATTCTCTGTAAGTGCCCCATTTGGGTAGTTATTGGACCACAAAGTGAAGATATTTAAATCCTGTAGCCAGGTCACTTCCACTCTCCAGCCTCAGTTTCCTCATCTGTATAAACTGGATAAAGATCGCTCCTATCTCCTAGTCCCATCCCACCCAAGGCCTGT
This sequence comes from Macrotus californicus, assembly GCA_007922815.1. Classification (NCBI taxonomy): domain Eukaryota; kingdom Metazoa; phylum Chordata; class Mammalia; order Chiroptera; family Phyllostomidae; genus Macrotus; species Macrotus californicus. Next base: position 8,917 of record VMDR010008738.1, on the reverse strand, counting down.
ACCTGCAGACCCTTTCAGCCTGAAGGCTCTTTCGCCCACCCACCCCAATCTTCCCATGATGCTTTGGGAAGTCAGCTCCAATGCCGTCTGTTCAGAGGGGCCCCTTCTCCATCAGCAGCTCTATGACAATCTTATCAGACCTACAAGTTCAAGTGCTGCCTTGACATCATTGAGTCTCCCATGGCCCCAGAGGCCAAGCCACAAGTTCCTCTGGTCTCACCAGATATGCCATCCACTGGGCGGGCCAGGCTCCCCGCCTGGCTCGTTCTCCCACCAGCCAGACCACTTGCACACCACCTAGTCTCCAACCGGGTTTCGCCTCTGAGGAGGTTATTCAAACAAGCTAATCACATCCTCCCATGGAAACCGGGGGTTGCCCCCCCACTCCTGTCACCACAAAGCTTGCCTCCCTCAGCCCCTGCCGGTTCACCCTGCTCCCCGGTACAGGTCCCAAGTGCAGCCTCCATGTGGCTCTGTGTGGCATACGCAGTGTCCTTCTCCCCCAGGCTTGTGTGACTAGTAAACTGCTGCCAGTCTCCTCTGTCCAGGGTTGGGTGTCGTGTTTGGACACCTTGTGCTATTTAGGACAGAGCCTGAAATCACAGTAGTGATGGGCGTGCTTGCTGTCTGTCTCCCTTTCCAGAAAGGCCAGCAGGGCCCTCCATCTGTTCCCGGTGCACAGTGAGTATCTGGATTGGTGAATGACAAGCACAGTGAGAAGCAGCGCACAGGGAGCCCTCTGCCCCTTGTGGCTGTTATTACAGGTGCCTGGTTGTATTTCTGTGACTTTATGAGGCAAAGACTGGTACCTACAGTCACTGAACTGAGGGGTCACAGTTGGAACGAGCAGGATGACTGGCACATCCGTGTTCACTGTACACTCACTGAAGAAGAAAGGAAAGGTAAGTAATTGTCAAATGCTGAGCAGAAAAGGAGTTCCCGACGTGTGCCCTACCACCGGGTCACAAGCTAGAGACACAAAGACAAAGGTGACAATCCTACCAGCAAGTCGCTTGTGAAGTTCACATGACTTAGGCGGGAGCTGCTGCGGCTGGACGTGACTGGCCTTTCCCCCTCCCTGCTGCGCCTGCCACTCACCATGCCTTGCTCCAGTGCCCTCTTGATGCGCCCGGTGTCTGCCACGGGGAACCAGATCTCGGCGATGACGCACTGCTGGGTGACGTCGATGTTGCACATGTTCAGGATGTGGTAAATGGCCTTCATCTTCTGCACCTTGACGACCCAGGAGTGCCAGCTGGCAGCTGCCTCTTGCAGGAGTCTCTGCCGGTGAGACTCTGTCTGCGTTATAACCTGGGCGGAAAAACAAGGAGCACTCATGGAAACGTCTGGCAAAGCTGCACACACAGCGGTTTGTCAGCCACAGCGGCTTCCTTTGTGCCCCCACCCCCGGCCTTTAACTTTCGTGAGCAGCGCAGCTCCTGGAGTTTCAAACCCTTAGGAAAAATTCCTCCTTTTCCTCTAAATTCCCTCCAGTACTATTGTTATGTGTTGGATACTGTCTCCCCCCTGAAAGAGTTTCAAGTTCTAACCCCTGGTAACAGTGAAGATGATCTTATTTGGAAACAGGGGCTTTGCAGATGGAATCCAGCTGATGAGGTCAGACTGGAGCAGGGTGGGCTTGCTCCACTATGATGGGGGTCCTTATAAGGAGATACTAGAATTTTAATTTAATTCAAATGAAACAAAAATAGCCCTGGCCAGGTGTCTCAGTTGGTTGGAGCATCATCCCATACACCACAAGGTTTTGGGTTCGATT
>VMDR010008737.1:0-35653 GCA_007922815.1 Macrotus californicus | reverse complement strand
ATTAAAAAAGTCCTAAGTAAATGGAGCAATATACTATGCTCTAGAATAGTAAAATTCAACATCATAAAAATGTCAATTTCCCAAATTGATCTCTGGATTTAATATAATTCTAATCAAAATCTCAATCAGCTTGCGGAGCTTTACAAGTGAATTTACACAGAAGATAAACATACCCAGGACAGCCCACACTCTTAAAGAATAGCAATGACATGAGGGAACTTTCTTGACCAGCTATTAATAAGACTTGGTATGAAGCTACAATAATTAAGAAACCATGACACTGGCAGATGGACACACTGACCAATTACAGGACAGAGAGCCCAGAAACAGAGTCACACACAACGAATGCCTAATATTTGGCAGTTACCTGGGATGTGCCATGTCCTTTCATTGTTGCAACAATGCTGTCAGGACTAGCCATTCCCATTTTACCAGCGATGACACCAGGGCTCATGGAGGTGAAGTGACAACTGTCCAAAACTACTGAGCCAAGAAATATCAGTAGTGTAGTGCAGTTGTAAGCCTCCCAATCCCAGACAGATCGGTCTTTTCCATCACCTGTGATGTTTTGAAGAACAGTTAGAAAAGAAAGCAACACAAAGGGCCTGTAGGCAAAGGATGCCAGGAGCTCCAGAAAGGCTGAACACAAACCTTGGCGGAAAAACGGGCAGAGCACAGCATCCGCCAGCAGCATTTTGCAGCGACCGCAGTAAGAGGCGCTAGGAAGAAATGCTCTTCTCTCCCGCGCACATCCTGCTGGGGCCGGACCATGAGCTCAATCAGTTGAGAAAGGCATGCTGCAAGTCCTAGAGACTTAAGGCCATGGCATCAAAAGTGCTTTGCCGATTTATGTGGGTCACGACTGGAAAAACACACTCCACCCACACACTCCAATGAGAAGAACAGCATATCAAAAAGAAAAATATATATATATATATATTTTCAAAACTCTAAAAAACTACAGAGACCAGAACTCTGTCTTCAGGTAGGTATAGCCCCAAAATCATCAGGCAGAGGCATATCAAACACTCTACACATGTAAGAAGTGGTGAGGATTTAAAATCAACCACAGAAATGCTATATTTTAAAGAACTATAACAGGAGGTAAATTAGGAACACCACAGCCCATAAAATGTGTTTCCAAAGAGGCATTATTCTCTGGTTGGGCTCTCAAATACTTAGTTTAGTTATGTGAAATGTCTATTAAAATGTTTTATGTTCTCAGCTCACTTAAAAACTTGATTTTTTTCTAGTAGTTTGTTTATGCCCAGCTTCCATGAATACAGAGAGAAGCACGCTTTAAATAAAAATGAAATACAAGAAAAATGGCATTTTAAAGAATGGAAATCAAATTAAAATCTAAATTGCAAATCTTCTAACACGTATAAGGAAGCTAAATTAGAACTCCAAGAAATGCTGAAAGGGAATATATTTTTAAGGGTCATAAACCAAATGATAATATTAATTGCAATAAGAAGGAATATTTAAATGAAAAGCCCAAAACTAAGGATTTCATAAGCAATGTTCCTAATTTATACGCTTAACATGTTAACATTTATTCCTGTCTTTTACATAGCTAACCAATTAGAGCATATTTCTAAAGAACCAATTTTATTTGCTGGTAATAATTTATCTTAGCTATAATTCTGCAGCTTTTCAAGCAACAAATGAATGAATGTGGTAATCTAAAGAAAACACAAAGTGACGGTATGATGTTTGAATACATGCAATTACTGCTATGTTACATTCTAATTAACATAATTAGCTTTGAAACAGTTCTCCTACTGTCAACATTTGTGTCAACTTAGTGGCAGTTAGTGACATATGTGGCAAAGATACGCTACTCCTTTCACCTACAAGCAAAATAAAATAAACCTTTCCGGAAAAGAAAAGGCAGCCTCACTAAATATTCAAAACTGTTTTTAATGATAAAGCCCTATTCTGGCAGGTTTAGACGGCAGACCTTGTAGAGTACTCCAAGGTAAACAAATTGGAGCGTGGGTACCAGAGCAGCACACAATATAATCAGAGGGGACTTGGGGAAAAAAATTGGATTATCAGTTTCCGTTTTCTATGTCTCCTCTTTTTGTTGGCTTTTGTACGTTCATAAGTTGACATTCACGCTGATACTTGGCTGACACACACCAGCTCTGATGGCTAAAACACCCCCGTACCAGCTGGCACTCTGAGTGGACTCCAGGTGCCCCATTACCTAGCCATAATACGGCAACTAAACGGTTAACACGTGGCCAACTGAGCTGCCTTCAGGCCCCTACTTAAATCCTATAGTAAATGTCCTCTGTCTGTTGAAATATTTTTAAATACCTCCTCTAAGTACATGCAAATTATTTTAAAATATAGTCACATATTAGGGATGCATAGTCTAAAATGTTTTATTGATGGAGTGAGCCAGCAAAATGTCAGAGGCCCAGTAGGCATCCTCTAACCTGGATGAACAACAGCAAAATTTGGCAATAGCAAAAAAAGTGATGGTAATAGTATAATATTTTCAGTAAAACAGAGGTGAGCACTCTAAAGGTCCAAACACACAGGCACCGTGATGTGTGGTACACAAAATGTCAGTTTGAAAGCAAACAAGTCATGTGTTTGATACAAAAAGGAGACTCCTGGAGACCAATGTTCTGAGCGTCTTTGGTGTAACCCAAAGAGAGGAATGAAAAGAAAGGAGACGGGGTGTCCCTTTTTCCTGGTTGTCTTTCTATTTTTCACTGTTTGATGACATCAATCCTAGAAGTTTATTCATGTCGATCACACCACATTATCCTTTCTTCATAACTTTTCATTTCAAACAAGCCCATGCCCTACAAGTCAGCCTGTAGGAAACACAGTGGACCGATGGTTATATGAAAAATACTCGCAGAGAAGCTCATATTTACAAGGCCGGCCTCATCTGTTCTTTCATCTATACACTTCAGACATCCATTTAATAAAACTGAAGTTCCCTGGTTTAATAAGTGTACCAGCTTAGTCCTCTTGAACAAGACAACAGCCAATGTCACTGAGCTCTTCCTCTGGGTTCCAAGTGCCCTACAGGTGCCATCTCACTTGATTCCAGCAATAACCAGGTCAGACAGGAACCATCAATGGCCCCATGTTTTAGAGGCTGTGTTTTTCTGAAGGTCAAGGTCACACATGCAGTAAGTGGTAAAGTCCAGATTCCAACCTGACAGCCTGGCTGTGGAGTCCACGTTCTTAAGCCTTACTCTGAACTGCCTACAATAATTAAATTCTAAATCAGCTGCTTGTAAATAAAATGAACACAATGTAGATAAAGACCCCTGCAGCACACTCCCTCTCTAAGCAAGGGGAGAAAGGTGACTGGATCTGTTCCATCCATAAAATTCTCCAGTTCCAGGACTGATCTTTAGAAGCAAGGTTCTCAAAGGTCAATTAAAATGTACAGGGGTGTTATGGGTACAACCTGATATAGGCCCCAGGTATTTCATCCAGTGTCATTTCTAAGAGTCCATCCAACGAAATATTCTAGGCTCACATCTTCATCGGCTACAGATCATCTTCCTGGCTCTCCAGGCAATCAGGCCACTTGGGGATGAGAAGGGAAAGGGACAAAAGAGACTGTCATAGCCTTATGTGACAAATGCTTCGGTTCGACATGCACAATTCAAACGAGGGTTGTAGAATCCAGGTTGGGGTGAGGGTGGGCAGAGATGTCAAAGAAGGCTTCCTGGAAGAAGCGCATATGCTAACGTGCAGACAGGCACTGGCCAGGCAAACAGAAGGGAGTTGCATACAAAGGTATTTTCTTTCCAGAACAAGGAAGGGCATGAGACAAGGAATCTTATGTCCTTAGGGGAATGGCAAGTGGTTCATTCACTACTGCCCAAGTTATTTTGCCAAATTTTAGAAGCATCTAAGATGAGAAACCCTTGATCAGCCACCAACTGAATCTGTCAAGAGGATGAATGGATTCCAGCAAATAGGGGAAACAAAGAAGCTCCTTAAAGTTTAATGAATACCTTTTTGATCAGAGCTATGTAAAAAGGGGGAACAAAATTATATAATGGATCATATTATTTATCGGGCTAAAACTTATCACTGCTTGTGTCTAGGAAGCAAAAAGAAAAAAAAAGGCTTGTACAAACAAACAAAAAAAATAAACACACTTAAAGCACCTATAGAAGCAAAACAGGGGGCACCTAGAATGAAGGAAAAACAAGTTGGTTTCATGCAAGGAAGAGACATTTCACAAGAGTTCTAGGAGAAGTGCTCATTCTTGCAAAAAGAATAATAAATATATATTCCTGTTGCGGTGGGTGAGGGTTTGCGGCAGGAGACACACACACACACACACACACACACACACACACACACACACAAGGTCTGTCCAGAAAAAGTCCAGCCATGGCTAATATAACAAGAGTGATTTATGCAAAATCAACGTAACCTGGCAGCCAAAGAGAGTGGATTGGAATGCACATGTGTGAACAATGATGACTTCACTGTACTAGTCAGTGGGGGTGGTAGACACCATTGAGTGAGCATGTGTACTGTGTGGCTGTCACATTCAAAATGACTGAGCGAGCAGAGCAATGAATCTGTATCAAATTTTGCATTAAGCTTGAACATTCCTCTGTGGAAACTATTTGGATGATTCAGAAGGCTGCGGCTATGGGCAACTGGTGATTGGCAGCTTCATCATGACAATGTGCCCTCATGCATCACGTCTCGTGCAGAGTTTTTTGATGAACATAAAATCACCCAGGTGACTGAGCCCCCTCCACCTCCCAGATTTGGCGCCCTGTGACTTCTGGCTTTTCCCAAAACTAAAATCACCTTTGAAAGGAAAAGATTTCAGACCATTGATGAGATTCAGGAAAATATAATGGAGCAGCTGATGGAGATTGGGAGAACTGTGTGAGGTCCCAAAGTGCCTACTTTGAAGGGGACTGAGGCATCATTGTCCTGTGTACAATGTTTCTTGTATCTTGTATCTTCTTCAATAAATGTCTCTATTTTTCATAGAATGTGGCTGTATACTTTCTGGACAGACCTCAAAATATCCATGCCATGTTAAAGCCCTGTTAGTACTTAGTGAGTGCGGAAATCTACATACAATAATGTAGTATGTTAGATTCTTAGATTGTAGGGATATGCACCATCCAGAGAACAATTCAAGTTTCAGTAGAGAATCATCCTGGATAGAAAAAAGGCACAGAAACAAAGAAAATAGGCCATTGAAAGAAGGAATAGAAGTCAGGGCTCTTAGGAAGCAACTTGCAGAAGCGCTACAGGGCTTGGAATGCTGGTCAGTCCTGCTGAGAGGTCAGACTTAAGCACAGGCTTCATGCCTTTGCACTCTATCTGTAAACATATTCTGCTACTTAGCACCACTGTTTACATTTTATTCTTTAAATGGAGGCTGATGTGCCCTGACCAATAAAAGAATTTGTATATCACAAATAGCTAAGTTAGACCTGCCACATTGCTCCTTTCTTCCCTTAAAAACAAACTTTTCACAATTAACAAAAGCCAAGGGCTGGAAGCAACCAAAGTGCCATTAGTAAATGAGTGGATAAAAAAACTGTGGTACATATACACAATGGAATACTATGCAGCAGAAAAAAGAAGGAACTCCTACCCTTCACAACAGCATGGATAGAACTGGAGAGCATTATGCTAAGTGAAACAAACCAAGCGGTGAGAAAGAAATATCATATGATCTCACCTATAAGTGGAACCTAATCAACAAAACAAACAAGCAAGCAAAATACAACCAGAGATATTGAAATAAAGAACAATCTTACAGTAATCAGAGAGGAAGAGGGAGAGGGATAATGGGGGATGATGGGGGAGGGGGGCTATCAAGGAACATGTATGAAGGACACATGGACAACCCAAATGGGATGGGTTCGAGGGTGGGAGGTGGGGATGGGCGGGTGGGGCATGGTAGGGTAAAAATGGAAATTATACTTGAACAACAATAAAAAAAAACACTCTTTACCAGCGTCAAAAAAACCCACAACTTTTCTTTGCGAACTGATAGTGTCAGATTGGAAAGAAAAGACCTCATAATCCAGTGAGTCTTTATTAACATCTTGTCATTGAATCTAACAGAAAATAACGACTTTATTTTCTTTGACTAAAATACCTGAAAATACCAGGCTTTCTACCTGGAAATTTCCTAAGTAAAAAGAAATCAATTGACTGGGTGCTTAAAGGCTCCCCGTCCACTCTCACCAGGACACTCTTCTTACTAAGAGGTAGGTGGTGCTGGTGGTACTCTTGAATGGTTCAGATTCTGTCGCTGACATCCATGAGCCTCTCCGTTTTCACGTGGTCCTTTGCCTCCCTAACTGTTCTAGAAACACCACGGTAAGAGGAGATATCACTGGCCACACCACACGTCCACCTTCACCTATCGCCCCACCCCACTGCACCATGTACGTAGGCCCGCCGTGTCTTGAAGCTCGCCTGACCCAACCCTTCCAGAACCTGCAGCCCATGTCATTCTTCCACGTCTACAAATTGTCGCAGCTGCACATGTCCCAGCATGTTATTATCTTCTACCTTGCTCTCTGATTTCTCAGAAATCTTACTTCCTCTGGTTTAGAAGCTCCTTAAAAAGCCAGACCATGCGTCACATCTCTTCCCTGTAGGTTTGAATACTACTTGTAGAATAGGGGCTCCGTTCACACAGTCAATGAACTGAAAACGAGCCTAATGAACAAACACACTGACTCAGAATCCAACACTAGACACTTCAGGTACCAAGAAACAAGGAGTAAGTGTGATTATCACCGCCACTCACTCCATCAACCACCAAAGTATATCTAGAGAAAGAAAGTGTTGAATCATGCTGGCTTTTCCAGAGCCATAGTAACCAGGAAGCCTAAGAAGCCTATGAATTAAAATAATAATTTTTCATTTTTCCCAAGAATGGAAATGTCACATCCTAATACCTTCCTCCTACAAACCACTGTCTAGTGACTATGGGCTCCTTGGTTTCTCCTGAGCTACAGAACCTTTCTGACAATAAGAGAGCAAATAGGCAAGTGCTGCTATTTCACCACCAAGGCAAAAGGGCACCAGAGAAGACAAGCTGTGTCACACCAGAAGACCACCACAGTGGCACTTGATCATCAGTACAAGAGACTTCCATGACAGCTGCCAAGACCGCTTCATCACCTTTGTCCTGAGCATCTCCCCCACACAACCCAGCCAAATCCTTGCTATCACCACCATTCAGCTAATCTGGGCTCCAGGAAGCAGAACCACAGGAGCCTCGGAAAACTATTGAAACTTGGAATCAAGGCCTCTTCGGCATCTGTTAATAAGCAAGCATCATCTATGTGCTAAGTGCATACCAGGCACTGCTCTTGCTGCTAAAGATACAGTGAGGAATACGCCGGCTGAGGTGCCAGCACTTGCCACTCTATGGATCTTCTCTTGATGCTTCGTGAACAGGTTGGCCAGTTTTGAAATAGGTGCACCAGTTGGGTAAGTGGGTAATAAATGAAACCTAAGCTTTAATACACATGCACACACAAATTCACTGCAGTTATAAATGTGTTTGGTTTCCCTCTATGATCGTAAGCAATTAAAAGAGGGCAGGCATGTCTTCTCTTTATATCCCACAGAATATTTACGGGCAGCATTCATCTCACCCTCAAATGCCTTCGGTAACAAGAAGGGCGTACCTGACCAGTCTGTGTAGGCACCCCCACGCAGCAAGCCACCCCAGCAGGCACTCCATCCTTCCCAGGAATGACGACACATACGTAAGGTAATGAATATTTTTTAATCTTTGCAAAATGTAAGGAAGAGAAAACTGGGATAGCAACTTTTAAATGACTACTTCCGGGTAGAATTTAATTTAGAAAAATATCTCCCCCCAAATAAGTAGTTCTTTGTCCATTCACAGACTAAATCACAATGCACTTCATGGGTTTTCTGCTAATTATTCTCATGGCAGCCAAGCATGTTTAGTGTAAGGGTGTACAATTTGAGTATCTCTTCATAGAGGCAGTAGTTATAATGAGCATTTTATAGTTTGTTTCTAAGCTGATCTTCAATTTAGAGACTCATGGTAAACCAGCTACTCTGTGGATGGGCCCAGGTGAGCCTATAATGAGATTTATCTTCATGGATTAGGCCTGACCTCTAATAATCTACTCAGGGCTCCCCATCACTATTTCAGCACTGAGCTATGAAAATTCATCCCTTCACTACAAACAGAACCTAGCTCTGAGGGTAATAGCTAGGAGATGTATTACTCCTGGAATACAGGCACCCCTGAGACTGTGATTATAATGTCCACAGCTGAAGGCACTATTTCACAATTGAGATTACTACTTTCCAGATGAAAAAAAAGTTTGAACCGTGGAATAATGCCTTCAGCTACAGACATTGTAATCACACTCAGCAGTTCTCATGTCCCAAGAGCGGTGGAGGGTACCCACAGTCAGTAAGGCAAGACGATGTAGGGAATGGAAGGAGGAAGCCATAGGAGGAAGCATGGATAAGCCCTTTCATATCTGCTTATCTGTGGGCTTTGGTGTATGAGTGCAACGTGTCCAATGGCCACATCAACTTCACTAAAAATGAACAGTGAATGTAAAAAAGGTTATTTTTCAACTAACAAACTAGCAAAACTATGTGTTTTATTTAGAAGACACTCCTGACTGCTGGCCAGAGTGTAGGGGGATGCACTTTCTCATCTACAGAAATATAAATTGGGGGAACACTCCAAGAAACAATTGAGCAAAATTATGAAGAACCCCCATCAGGCTCGCATCCTCTACCACAGTAATCCCACTCCACAAAGATGGCCTGAAAAAATAATTAGAGGTGACAAGGACTTGTTAAAAGCCTGCTCATCACCATTTTTGGCAAGAGGAAAAACTTGGAAATTACCTAACGGGTGAAATAGTTTTATAGACTGTGAGAAATTCATACGTTAGAATATTATGCAGCCTTTCAATTGAGTCATAATGGCTAAGGAGAAATGCTAATTCATAGTTGTATTCTTCAATTTTTGTTAAGCAATTTATCCAAGGGCATTCAAATTGTTCCTACATCAATATTTAACAGGTACGCTCTCGGAGTTAACTAATTGGGCTTCAGCTCAGGTTTTTGTTTTTGAGCTATAAGGCTAATGAAGTATTGATATAATATTAAATGGCTGCAAATAAAGTCTGCAGCCTAAACAAATGCTGACATTATGTCAGTGCATTCTGAATGAATTAAAAACGAAAAATGCACTTTTGCATACGTTTAGTGAATTTTCCCTGGCTCTTCATAATGCATTTTTTGCAAATGGAAAAGATGAATATTCATCAAAGCTCTCTGAATATATTACAGTTTAAATAGTTTGGTTTAAATATTTATAATACATCATGAAACATACATTTTCCATTAAAAGAAATGGATATGATGTCAAAAGAGGGCCACTGAAGAAACATAAAATTATACCACTTAACCTAATATTAAAAGTTGAAAAACAATATTTAAAAGCACTCCCCTCCAAGAAAGGTCAATCTGACAGAAAAGTGCTTATCTCCCTCCCTTCTGATAATACCGTCTCAGCTAAGCCTGGCTGACTGACCCCAAGAAACATTGTCCCCACCAACCCCAGGAACACTGAAGCCAGCATTTGAATGACAGGCACTGTGCAAGGCAGCATGTAAAAGTTCATTCATTTAATCCTCACGTTAAGTTCACGAGGTTACTACAAGTAGTAGAAACTGGAGTTGATCTCAACCACGCTGCTCATCCCCCTCATTCCTACCTCCCAACAGAACCACTAGTGTTAAATTCCTGAATGCAGTTTGCAGAGTGAATTGCTCTCTGGCTTGAAGGATAGCTTCTTCATTAGGCTAACTAATATAAACCTAAAAAGTTAATCACAGATTAAAACAACAACAACAAAAATAAACAGGACTCCATTCTACGGCACAAGAAAATGTACAGAAAAGAAATATATTTGCTTATGCATTCAACAAGTCTTCACTGAGCACCTACTATGTGCCTGTTCTAGGCCCTGAAGAAATAGCTGGGAAAACAGAAAAACTATATCCACCCTCGTGAATTTTTTGTTAGATATTAGGAGAGATATAATCAAATAAGTACCTTCTGTGGTGTATTGGAAGGAGATAAAGCTACGGCAAAAAGTGAATGTGTGAATAGGAAGCCGGCCTTGCAGTGTGGGGAACATCTTCCAACAGGACAGTCAAGGACAATCCCAGTAAGAAAGAACATGACAGGGACGTTCACACAAATAAAACATAAGTCTCCTGATTTGAATCACAAGAGAAATTGGAGAAAAGTACTGAAAACTAATTTTCACTGTGTTTCTGCCATCTGTCTATTATGCCAAAGTACAAAACAAGTGACTGTTTCTTACGGTGGCCACACATGCCATTTCTAAACTTTAACCATCAAGGCCTACAACCCTACTTTCCTACAGAACAGCAAGTCACTACTGGTCCTCTTTTGCCTCCTGAAATCTCCATCTTTCTTGCCAGAAAGCAGCATCTGTATAAATCCCCCTGTTTTTGACGATTATGACTTCTTTGATAAACTACCCGTGTGTGGGGGGAGGGGCAGAAAGATGGAGAAAGCAAAGGGGGAAATGAGTTTCCCCTCTTCAGATTAATGTATATGAAGTATACATCTGACACTTCATCAGCACTCCCGGCTGGTGTCCCAGCAGGCGGACACTGGCTGAGCATGTATTCTGCCAGCTTCCAGGCTACTTAGGATGAATTGGCAACATGCCATTTATTTGAAATGCCCAATGTGTCTGGGAGAGGGAGCACAACTACATTTAGCATTGCCAAGGAAAACTAGATACTTTGGGCTAGTAATTAATCTCCTTCTTGAGAAGGTAGTTAGCATTACCTTCAAGCTTGCCTATGGCATTTAAATGACCTATAGGTCGCGCATTTACTAAAATTCAAACCACAGGGCATTCATTTATATCTTACTAGCACATGAATACCTCTCAGGCTGAGGGTCTATACTTTTCCGAAAAGTATGTTGTTGTGCTTTACATGAAATTCTGTTATATCAAGTTGTAATGCTGTTACTGGGACATAAACCACTTTGACTCCTATTTTTCCCATTTTTCCACGCTTGAACACACATTTCACTCATACTTACTTCTTCAGTGAATCAACAAAATATTTAAACCAATGTGGTTACATGACTGCTTACAAGCAGATTAATAAAATCTCCTTGAGTGTGGACACTGTAATCTCTTCATAATTTTGTCGCCATATATTTTGAGCCGCTGATGTGGAACTGAAGGGGACTTTTGGCCCATTACATGGACTTTAAGACGAATCACAATTTTAAGATGCACAGTGAACAGCAAAACCAAACAGGTTTTAGATGGATGATCTCATTAGGCCACCCATTACAGTGTATAGAATCACACCATCACTCTTGCCTTGCAACACAGGAAATTTGTCACTTTCTAGGAATGATTATTCGTTCCGTCAACATTACTTATTGAATGCCTCCTACCTGCAAGGTGTACTGCTAGGAGCAGTGAGGAGTAGAAAGCCAAATCAGGGAGGAATTCTGCCCTGAAGGAGCTTGCAGTCTAGCAGGGAAATATTAGGCATAAACACAAAGAACTAAGACAAGGGCGCACTGTGATACCTGCTAAGGAGAGCCAGGAAGAGAAAGGCTGACTCACAGCTCTCGGATGGGGATAATGAGTGAGCACAGAAGCTGGAGAGAGGATCAGAGTGAAGCATGTTCTATTGCACAAGGCACAACCCAGAAACATCAGCTTGTTTCGAAGACAAAGAAAAGGAAAAAGGAGGAAGAGAAGAGAAAAAGTAAGTTCTAATAGGTGTGTATTTCCACCTCTACAGCATCATTATTAAATCTTTTAGTTGTACTCAGCAGAGATATTTTAGATGTAATCCAATAAAAAAATGAAACATTAACACTTCTGCAAAGGGTACCAAAAGCAGAAGTCACTAACATGTACTGAGTGACACACTGAAATACATGAGACGGCATAGACACCCTGACCAATACGGGCAGAACAATGAGGCAATGGAGGGGTTCTCTGCCTGGCGGCCCTCCTCGAGCTGCTGCTGGCTCATGACACAACAGAGGTTGGAAGACAGGAGACTTGGTCAAACAGCTCGCAAATAGTTTTGCTTGGACTACAATTAGGAAGTGACGAAACTTCTGAATGAAATATATGATGAGGGCTATATTTCAAACCTCCACTGTTAGTAGTAAATAGTTAATCACACTCTGGCTTCTGAACCCAAACTTATTCAAAATGTGATAAGGACGGAACTATTAATGCTGCTAACATTTGAGACGTTACAGGCCAGGTACTATTTTGAGTTTGCTTTCTCTGGTATTTTAGCATTTTCTCCCGTTTTGCTCTTAAACAAACACCATAAAAACTTGCAGGATGGATAAGCTAATAATTCAAGTGACCACTGGATGAGAATGTCTTTGGAAAACCTGGAGCAGTGCTGTTCTTGTGTTTTCTATTAGTAGTCCTCCTTATGTTCTTATCTCACTCCAAAACACCTTAGGCAACTGAGCAGATCAACTTCTGTGTCTGAGTGTGCGACTACCATTATCGCAACAGATAAAAAGATATTTACACATGTGACTTTGTGACAATGTTGCTTTAATCAGAATGGTTTTCTTGGCAATAAACATAAAAGGTTACTATTTATGTGTTGAGAAAAATACTGCAGTGGCCAAAAAAACACTTCTGTTTTAAAAAAAAAAAAAATCACTGTAAGAAATGTTCCTCTTTCCTTAAAAAGTAAACACTTACTGTAAAATAAGCTTTTGATAAAATTCCCCCAAGAAGAAAAAGTAATTTTGCACTTGGGGATGAGATGGAGGAAAATGCTAACTATCATCACTTTTAACTGAACTTTTAAAATAAGTCCCAAAATTTTCATGAGAGGAAAACAATTAATTTTGGCTTAAAGATTATAGTCAATTTTGGACTCATAAAATATCCTGAAGGAAACTTTTTTAGGGATAATTATTCAGTACCATTCAGAGTCTTTACTATTTGAAAAGTAGAATTAGGGAATTCCAAAGTTGAATTCCAGAGACTGTCTATAACCTTTTCCTCTTGCCATTGCCCATGAGGCAGTAAAATCTAAGAAACGGAGTGACCTACCCAAGTTTACACAGGCACCTAATGGCAAAAGCAAGACTAGACCTAAAATTAAAAAGCTAGACCTAAATTACATCTCTCTGCATTACTGAATGATTCCCAAATCTATTACCAATGCATAAAATTATAAGGCATCTAATGCACTGATTTACATATTATTTGCATCATCATCAGTAAAGGATGTTTAAAAATCTATTCCCATACCATACTACCCCTACCACCACTGCAAAAATAACTTGTCAAAACTTTTAGGCCAAAGGTTAAAGCAAAGAAGTAACGAGCCCCCTAGAAAACAAAACTCTAGTAAAGACCATGGTTAAAAATAAAGGTGTACATTTGGCGAAGGGTGGGGGTGGGGGGGAGGAATGTAGAAGTCTGTACTGCTAACAAAAACAAAAAGATTTATACTATGTGCCAACTGGTAAATGTGAAGAATGTGCTGGAGTTGGAATAATGACCATTTTCAATTATCACAGAAAAGAAGGGTCCAGGCAAGAATCACTACCATCATGTAAATCTAGGGGGAATTTTTGAGGAGAAGCATGTTTGCAGGGCCCAAAAGCATCTCCCCACAGAATGCTTATTGAATACAAGAGAAAAAGTCTAACTACAGTGGAGAAATCAGGCAACATCTTGACGGGGTGAAAAAACTAACTTCACAATAAGGGGCAGATGGACATCATGTGTCTGCAGATGGCATGCCCTGAGAGGACACGACATCACCAATGTCATATTCTGGCCTGGAATTCAAAAACGCAAATCTCAACATGAGGAAATATCAGACTTAGACATATGATATGAGAAATATTCCATTAAAAAACCTGGGTGGTGATATGTAGCCTTCAAAAATGTCGATGTCAAAAAGGCAAAAAAAAAAAGGCTACAGAAAAAATTCCAGATTAAAGGGGACTAAATAGATACGACCATTACATTCAATATATGACTCTAGACTGGATCCTGCATGTAGGAGGGAAAATGGTATAGAGGACATTACTGAGCCGACTGATAAAACGGAAACGCAGATGGCAGAGTAGAGAAAAGGCTTATGCCATAAATTTACTGAAGTTAACAACTGTGACATATACAAGTTACTCCCAAACAGTTAAAAAAAAGTGTGTGTGTATGTGCATATGTATATATATGCATGTGTATATACAGAGGGAGAGAAAGCTGGGCAAGAGGTTAGTAGTTTAATCTAGCTAGGTAAAGGATCAACTGGTGTTTTATTATTTTTCTTATTCGTGGAACTTTTCTGTTACTTTGGAATTATTTCCAAATAAAAAGTTGTTTGTTTTTTGTTTTTGCTTTTTTAAGCTTAGAAACAGTTTCCTTTCTTTTGCATGAAGAGTGTAGACCAGAGTCAAGTTGACAGAAATAGTCCAAGTTAGGTTGAGGGGCAGGGGGAGGAAGGTGCCTGGAAAAATCAGCACACTGAAAGAAGAAATTTTACATGGTCAAATCTTTGCTTAATGTTGGATGTAAGTTCAAATCCAGTTAAACTCAATAAACTCAGAATAGTCCCTGGGGAGGTGGCGGGATGAACCAAACCCAACCCACCACAGGCAGAGCCCGAAGACACTCACCAGGTTGGCAGTGAGCGAGGGTGCCGACTGGCCCAAGGCCTGGCTGCGCATGCGCACGAGGTTGGAGGTCTCTGTAGAAGCAGACCACGCCTGGCCCGCCACAGCATTTGGAAGGAGGTACCTCCCTGTTGGGGTTAAAGAAAAGACAGTGTGAGCGGCAAGCAGAACTGTAGCACTTCCGTGGCAGTGGCAGACCCCTTCTCTTCTATATTACTTCTAGGTGGCAGGCCATCCTTCTATATTACTTCTGCCATAATTACATTTACCATCAGCAACCGGAGGCAAATTGTTTTAATTAAGTCAAGAGATCCAGTGGCAAGTTCTGACCCTGAATTCCCACAAAAACCCAAGAAAACCTCTTCATCTCCAGAACCTGTAGCTTTCAGCCAGGGCAGAATGAAGTATCCTGTTACTTCTTCAATTCCATGGGAACATCCTGAGGATATATACAAATACACAAAGCATTCTCGGCATTTTAGAAATAAACCTGTGCATGTACACACGTTGTTTTAAAATGTCTAATATGCAAAGTGGTCCAGGATTCATCTGGAAAAGAGTCTACAAAGTGGAGATCATGCCCAACAAAAAAACGGGTTACAATTCTTTCAAGGTGAAACGGGGCTGGTGCCTCTTTCTCCCAGCTTCTCTCTCTGAAGCACTGGTTGGTCATCCATGTCCACACAACACATAATTGTATCTATTTACATAAATCAGAGCATCAATGTCAGCTTAGCTTCACTGAGCAAGTTACATCAACCTTGAACTCTAATATATGTGTATGTCTTTGAAAGTCAAACAGCTGAACCAATTCACACTGTGTTACTTCCTTAGTACATGGACTAGACCAGTTATCAATGCAGAAGAAATAAGGCTTTTTGACTTCAGGAAGTCAGGATGGATATGAATATTCACATAGTAATGAAGTTCAGTAACAGCAAAGGCCATGTTTGATTTTTATCTGCTCTGCCCCAATACTAACACAGTCACTGGCCATCACGCGTGCTCATTAAATATTTGCTGAATGATGAGCGAACAAGTGGGCCCTTCTTTCCCAGAAAACACACAGGGACAATGAAAGATGGCAGATAACCACCCACAGTCTCGTTGAAGGGCTGTACGTATGGGGACTCCAGCTTTATACCTCTCAGAATCAGAAGGGATTGAAGCCCCATGTGTGGCTGGTGGCCCTAGAGCAGAGGTGACATTTGTTCCTTGGATTTTTACCAACAGATCTCTTCCTTGTAAAAAAAGCCCCTCTCTTACCTGTGGCATATACTTCACAGGCATATCCCGCTAGTTAACAACTGACTGCCGTATATTAACTAGTTGACTGTTAGTGTCCATGCTACCAGCACTATCTAAGTATACGAGCTAGGTACAGCTCCCACCAATTGTCCGTGTTCAGAGAGGTCTAATGCTTTAACGTATGTACTTTCAGAAATACAGATTTTAATTGCAAAGGGGAAAAATGGTTTATTTTGCCAAAATTGCTCTTTCACTCTCTTATTATACAGTAAAAGCACAGACTCTAGAGAAAACGAGATCTGCTTTTAAGACCTTGACCTATAGCTGAATAACACTCAAAAATGAACTTAGTCAACCTCTCTGGCCTTAATTTTTTCATCTCCAAAATGGGGATGGGGATAGGATCAAGTACATACAGTTACTAAGGGGATTAGAGGATTTTATAAGTAAAGCACTCAGTAAATACTAGCTAGTCATAAGAGTAGTAAAAATGAAAACTATCTTTTTTTTGCTTGGTTTCTTGTCACTCAAAAAGTAGAAAACATAAATATATATAAAGAAAAAAATGTCACTGAAATGGCACCAGAGAAAACCACCATCAACATTTCAGTGATTTGCTTCCAGATTTTCTAACTGCAACCTATATTTTGTAGCAAAAATGATTTTTGTCACGTGCTCCCCTCAATACCACATAATAGGTTATGATCTTTTATGATCTTTCAAAAAAATAAAGCAAATTAATTAAAGCATAAACCCTATCATTAAAAATTCAAATATAATTACATTTTGTGTCTCCAGTCACCATCTCAAAAATATTCAGATATATTTTGTGGAAGATATGTTACATTTAAAGTCTAGAAATTTTTTTCCTTGCCTTATTTTGAAACACAAACTAAAAGCTGGACTATGAAAGAGGGTCTTTGGGAAATATGCCCTCTTTAGGCCTAAAAGCAAGATATTAATAAAGAAGAACAGGAAAGCTATAGACTGCATTTAGGCATACTATCATTATTATATGAATAAATGGCTTCTTTAACACAGAAATAACTCTCACTGTTTGAAGGACATCATTTGTTAAAAATATACCAACCTCCAGTAATCAGAATCTATTCTTTTTCCCCCCTGGTCCTCCCTGTGTCTTTTCCTATATTTTATGCTTTATATTTTCTGTGTTCATGTTTCAGAGAGAGGCCTGACAGGAAGCGTAGAAGCCACCTGTGTCACAGTTTATATGATGGAGGGAGTGTGCTCTGGCCTCGCCGCTGTTCTGGCCCAGGTGCTTTATTTTAAAGAAAACAAGGGTAGATATGAAAACATGAAGAATTTAAGGGTGAATATTTTAAGTCACTAAAAAATTCTATAGTTCAGTCTTCTTTTCTCTTAGTAGAAAATAGCTTTTAGACTGCCTCCCCATCACCCCCAAATGAGGAAACAGGTGTTCATTTCTGTATTCTCAATACCTGCCATAGTCCTGGGCACAGAGTCTGGCACTTAGTAAGTGCTCAACAAACGTTTGCTGACTGAAGTGCAGTTAAACAGCTCTACTTGATCAAGTCTTGATCAACTAACTATAAAAGGAAAAATAAAACTAAACTGATTATTTTCTTAAATTTCATTGGTAGTAAAGTATAACAGTTAAAACACACTGAGACCTCACTATAGTCCAGACACTGTGACCTATTAGCAGCCCTGTGGGGCACTAGGAAATATTATCCTCATTTTAAAGCCCAGAGAGGCTACATAATTAAATGAAGGAACACAGCTGATAAGTGAGCAAAACTAGGATTCTTACTTTGAAGCCCAAATCCTATTACAGGAAAATATTCATCTCATATGCTTAGGTGAAACACAAGTCATAAGATAGGATGACTTTACATTTATAAGAAAATAACATATACACATATATATATGTGAAATGGTAGCAGGTGGGATTAAATGAGACAATACGCTTCGGGCACTCAGCCGGGGACATGGAAGGTGGTCCCTATACTGTCACCACTCACGCTGCCATAAGAACGTTACACCTCCCCTGATATAGCCCCACCATCGCAGCCACAACACAAAACATGGCAGTGGGTTCCTTGGACAGGTCACAAAAGAAATAGAGAAAACTACTGAATCATAGTACAATAGAGAACAATATTTCCTGCAGAATTGTTGTTATCTCTGGCAAGGGATATGGGGACCGGGTCCAGGGAGAAGTATGCTACAGTACTGCACTGTTTTAAAAATCATCTGCAGGAAGTAACGGAAGTTTAAAAAATTAAGTTTTCACTTGTGGTTTTAATAAATGTAATATTAAGTTTTTCTAATGTATCTGAAAAATGTGGCAAATATTAAGCTTTGATAGAGCTGGCTGGTTGGTATATGCAATTGTATTGAATTATTCTCTATTAATTTCTGTTGATATTGCATGACATTGCTTTTAATGATTCCTATCAAGAAAGTGCTTCAAAATCTAACATGGCAAACCAGCCATGAGCCCATTTCTTCCACCCCTCAGAATGGCGGTTCCCAAGGCCACATGAGGGAGGGGTGTGGGTAATGGTGGCAGGTCTCCAAGGGGTCTGGGTAGGGTGAGGAAGCAGTGAGCCAGGGGAGAAGCTCCATGGAGCATGGGAACCAAAAGGAACCATGAGGACCTTCATTGTAGTCCCAGCACACAGGTGGTGGCATCTATGGCTCAGAAAGGCTCCCTTTCTGCCAAGGGAAAGGCAGACCAGAAGCAGGAGCAGTTCCTGAGAAATCCTCAGCACAGGAACTTCCTAGGCTACGGTCCTAGTTCAGTGAGCCCAGGCATGCTTCAGGTGGGAAGTCAGACTCTGGACAGATCCAGAAAAAGCTCTGGAAGAGGGAGGCACGAGGAACCAGAGCCACTTCCCTTCTCCCCCCAGACTCCAAACCACATTTTGAACACTTCGGTTCTGTTAGAGCTCACAGGACAACAAGCAGAGACGCTGCTAACCAGAGAGACGTGTCATCTCCTCTGAGATCACTCGTCTAACACCACCACATACATTTTATCTGTTGCCACCTCTTGTGTGAGTCTAATCTGGGTGACAAGCCCATATGCACGCGTTGTCAAAGACAGACAAAGCTGGGCACTACTCAAAGTGGTAAGGACAGATTTTAATCAGTGATTACTACTACAACAGGAAAAGAGAGTCCAGCAAGAACTGAACTCAAGTTCAATTTCTGCAGAAGTAACAGGGTGTTTTATAAGAAGGAAGGGGAGGCAGGGAGCAAGTGGGGGCTCAGAGAGTCAAGGAGATGAAAAGTCACAAAGGGATTGTCAGCGGAACAGCGATCAAGCCAGCTCTGGGTGCTAGCTGGCGGTTGTCGGAGTTAGGACTCCACCCTCCTGGGACAGAGACTGGGAGACAGAGACCCAGTCTAGTGGCCAGAACAAACAGTGAATTTTTTGGCAATCTTGAATCATCTCAGGCAGGCACTTTCAAGGAGCAAGGGCACCCCTGAGGGTATAGCCTTGAGCTGTTAGAAACTATGTAAGTGTCTGTTCAAGTCTTTAATGGTCAAGGTGAAGGCCTACTGGAGAGCGGGCTCAGAGGAGCCTGGCTACAGTTTGGTCAAGGAAAGACTCTGTCAGCCTTCAATTCTTTTGTGACGTACCAGATCCTAACCCAAAAGGAGACCTTTGGATGGTGAATAATTGATTAGTTTTAGAACTGAGATTGAAATAAGATTTTGAACCCAGCGCACTGAACGGGACAGGAAGGTCCCGGCCAGTATCGGTAGAAATTAACTGCTCTCGTTGCGACCGACTCTAGCGTCGGACTGCTGAGCGGTGACTCTGCCCCCCAACAGACTCCATCACATGTTTGTGAGCTTCTCCGAGCCTCAGGCTCCGCGGCTGTAAAATAAGGGCGAACTTAGGGGGTGGGTGAAAAGTAAAAAACAGAAAACACATTTTGCAAGGAACATTCAATAAATATAAACCTTACAAAAATAAATAAAAAAATACAATGGGCTACCCAACACACAATGAATTTTAAGGTGAGCAAGAAATAAAATGTTAAGCCACTGGAAGAAATAATTGACGAAGCATTCAATATAGATGTGGATATATAATGAAATGTTTATAATCCTGTTGTGGGCTAGATTTTATTCTACCTTTTTTTAAGTGGTTATTTATTTATTTATTTATGCACTCTTTTTTTTTTTTACTTTATTTGTGGGTTAGATTTTAGATGTCATTATTCTTGTATGAGGCTTGTCCCTAGGAATCGTATGAATGTTATAAATTGGAGGGTCTGTTAGCCCAACACACGGGACGTTTTATTCCTGCCTGGACCCCATTAGTGTTAATGGGGAAAAGGGGACAACAGATGGATTTAAGGCAGTCATTAGAAGGCACTAACACTGTGCCATAGTTGGTAGATTACATCAAACTTTATCTGAATTCCCTTTCTGATGACTACCAAGGGCCTCTACAAAGTGTGTTGCTGTTGCATTCATGCATCATTTGCTGCCTACAATTTAAGAAAATTAGCATCTGTCAACTGCATTATTCAGCTGCACAGGATAGAAATTAATGGATGATATCACTCCCAATGTGTTGCATGAGAGGTGAGCTTGCCTAGCAATCTGGCTGCTATGTTTTAATACCAAATGGAGCTTGTTGTCACAATTGGGACTTTGATCAATGCTGTGCTCTTCAGAAACACATTTCTAAAATTCCTGTATGTTTACCGAAACGCTTATTAAATTTTTTCTACTGACACAACAAGAAATTTAGAGGCAATAACAGAGGTCCACATTAAAGCTGGAATCAGCTGGCCAGAGGGGCAGAAGAGCCCGTCAGGCGTCAACCACAGAGGTGGGCTGTCTGAACCGGTTTTTGGTTATTGTTATTGTTTTCATCACAGGGCCTCCACTTAACAGAGTAAGTGAAATGGTCCAGAGCCTCTTAAGGTTACACATAAAAATAAGTAGATTACTGAGCCTAGAGCCAGATTGTGCCTTTTTCAAAATATTTTTAAGGATGTTATTTATTTATTTTTAGAGAGAGGGGAAGGGAGGGAAGAAGAGAGGGAGAGAAACGTCAATGTGAAAGAGAAACATCGACAGTTTGCCTCTTGAGACCAGGGACTGAACCTGCAACCCAGGCATGTGCCCTGACTAGGAATTGAACCAGCAACCTTTTGCTATGTGAAACAATACCCACCCAACTGAGCCACACCAGTCAGGGCCAGATTGTGCCTTGGTTCTATCTAGGCTACCTATGACCTCTTTCCTGAAATGTGTTTTCTTTTGTTTCCAACCTGCATTCCAAGAAACAAGAAGCAAGACCTCCATAAATGCATGTTTTCAAATATGAGCTATGTACATGCTTTCAAAGCACCCTGAAAGCTTGAAGTATCCCTCTCAAGTACGAAAATATCAGGTCAGCAATCATTTTAGCAGAATGGCTACGTAAAGAATTAAATGCAGCCTCTGGAGATGCACTTCGCCATCAAGGAATGACGATACTTGACTAGATTTAAAAGTTTCCAGTAACAAAAGTTCCATATCACCTGAAGTGCAACATGGATCTAGCAGTCAGTCCACAGTCTTACAACTTTGGGTTATTCCTAATAAAGCTCAAACAGGACATCCAAGGGAAAATAAGACCTAGAAACTACATCACAAAGCAGCATTTAAATAAGGCTTCTGGTACGCAGTTGTACATAAAACTCAGGAAAAGTTTGTTTATCCCTGTAAGATACTAACCAGGAAAAAAGGGAAATGGGGTTGCCCCATGCCTTGCTCTCCAGGGTTTTGTGAGGTAGGGGAGCCACATAGGGAGGGAAGGAGAATGGGGGTAGCATTACAGAGAAGGGGCTGCAGATGAAAAGAACAATGGGAAGCGAGCACTGTGCTAGAACCACAAGCAGGAAGATGGGGCCACGTGCTCACATCTCTCTCGCCCTAAATCTCTACCTTTTGGCTACCAACCAGGCTGCTGCTAACCTGGGTAGGTACTGAAGCTCTCACAGTAGTCCCTAGAAAGTCCACATCTACCAACCAAAGTGGGAGGAGGAACATTCCCGCCATTTTGCCCTCCCCCCTGCCAACTACGACCTGCTTTGCTTAATTCCACTTCTGAGTATACCACAAAAGAGTCGAAAGCAGTGGCTTCAACAAGTTTTTGTATACCCGTATTCACAGCAGCATTATTCACGATAGTAAAAAGGTGGTAACAAGCCAAATGTCCACTAATGGATGATGAATGAATACACAAAATGTGGTATATGCATATAATGGAATACAATTCAGCCTTTTTTTTTTAAAGGAAGGAAATCCTGGCACATGCTGCAATATGGATGAACCCCGAAGACATGCTAAACGAAAGAAGTAAGACACAAAGGGAGAATCATTGTATGACTCCACTTACACGAGGTTCCTGGAACAGTCAAATTCACTGAGGAAGAAAGAGTAAGTGTTTCCTGGGGGCTGGGAACGGGAATGAGGAGCAGCGTTTAATGGGTATTAAGTTTCAGTTTGAGATGACGGAAACGTTCTGGAGGTGAGCAGTGGTGACGGCCGCACCACAGTGCGAGTGTGCTCACAGACACCACATCGCACCTGTCAAAGTGATTCCAACAGCAGCGTGCTGCTACTGCATTTTACCAAGCACACACACACACAGAACCACTCTCCCTTGGTTAGCCAAAAACACTCCACCTTCCAGGGGGTCCTTTGGGTTGGCCAAAAGGAGTTATCCACATCCAACTTCTTCAGCACCCGCTTTTACAAACCACACTTAATAACTCAAGCCCTTTGAATCATTTACGAGCTCGAGGAACGGTGTTTTTAAGAGCCCTCCATGGAGAAAGGTTGAAGACCATGATAAGTCACTGGCTAAACGCAGGCAGAATCCATGAGTCAGCAGCCATTGCCCTGGAGCGCGCTCCATCATCATCAAGAGACCCTCTTCCATGCCCCACTGCTCACCCCTGAACACTGGTTCCCTCCCCATCGCGACCGCCATGCCCACAGACAGTTACGGCCTCCACTTACTCATCTTCCGCTGTGCTACAACCACAAGGAGACATGGCTCCTTTCATCTTCCCTCTCCCATGGGCGACTGACTTCCAATTTCTTGTCCCCATTGCAAAAGAATAACTATACCTAGACAGTATCAATAATGCTGCTAAATCATTCTTCCTAATGGCATAAATAAATATAATTTGAAAAGCCCACAGACCTGTGACCAGTGAGTGCTGAGGTTCACTGACTCCTCTATTGAGCTGCTACTCTAGCCTTAAAAAAACAGTGGTCTGTGTTTACTCACACAAGAAAAGTCCAAAGCATAGCTTTGACCCTAAGACCTTGAAGTTGTCACTGCCTACTAGCCAGGCATCTTCAGTTCACCGGGAAACTGGAAGCTGCAGGGAGAGAGTGCGCATGTCTTTTGGGAGGTTGGTGGTCAGGGCACGGTGGTCTGAATCAAATTAACCGCCCAGTGCAGCAGGCTCTGCACTCTGCCTATTCTGCTACAAGACACAAATCCACCAGAGACACACAATTTCTCTCATCACCAGCATTCTATATTCAGCATACAACGGCAAGGCAACATTCGTAACCACAGAGCATCTGGTGACAAACTTAAGGAGATGCTTTAAAAGGAAGCTTATTGCAAGCGGAGCACGTAGCAGAAGATAAGACTTGGGCAAGTCCAGACTGACTGGGTACAGGACAAGTATTTCAAGAGTTACTGAAGCCCAATTCCACACAGTGAGAGAGCTGTGGGCTATGGAAAAACAACACAACACACACGACTACAGGAACCAAGGCCTCTGGGTGAACCACGAGGCTACAGAGCAGCATCTCGAGCTGCCATTGCCCCTGTCAACTGTAGCTGCAGTTTTAAATCAGAAATAACTTCCGGTGTGGGTGATGTGGAAAGACGGTCCAAAGGAGCCGTGGTCTTTGTACCCTCAGTCACAGCCAGCCACCCTGTACTCTTGCCTTTCTATGATAGAAAGGAAAAAAATGCCAACACAGTATATTTTTAAAGGGATACAATTTGAAACCACATTCACACAGAAATATATTTGGCCTTTTCTCTTAATTTGTTTTTAAAGAAGAAATATTACCTCTCATCCAATGAGAGTTAAATTCTAATAAGAGACGATATTAGGGTCCAATGAGTTAACTCATGAAATGGAGCTTAGTGAGCTTCAGTGTTGCTATTATAATAGCTGCCTTTCAGTGTATGAATACCCAGCACATTCTTCCATTCTGCAAAGAGACCCACACTTGGCCAGCAACTCCCCGATGCACCTAGACTACCAAGGTAGTCTCTTACAGATAGTGATTATCTGGATTTGACATTCTTACCAAAAAATGCATCATAATTTGCCGTAAGCTGTAGCTGTACAGACCAAAGGTCAATGTGACAACTTCGAGCTGATTTTTGAAGAAGCATTAAATAGAGCCTCCTCTAATGAGAACATGGTAACAAGAATCAGACACCAAGCGGTATTGCTCAGACGTCTGTCTAAGTGAGGGCACCCAGAAGCTGGGTAGTGGCGGCATCTAAGCGACGCTGGGCACAGGTCAGAGTTAACATCTGCAATCTGGCTCCCTCCGTCCGCGTATTGAAATATAATTCGGCAAAATGAATTGCTAGACATGTCCAAAGCCCCTGGGAAATGACAGATATTGATGAATGCTGTTGGGAAGATATATGGAAGGAAACGGCAAATAAATAGAACCATTTTTTTTCGGAGTCAGTTGCAGATAAGGAGAGCAGCTGTTAAACTACTTGTCAGCTCCCTGTTCTCTCTTCCTCCCTGTCCTCCTTCTCCCCCATCTGCCCCCTCTACACTTTTCTAAAACCTCCCCGAGGACTGCTATCTTGCTCTCTTCAAAATAAGAATCAGATGAGTCAGAGTCATCTCCACTTCGCCTGTCATACTGACTTCCCAGCCCTGTTAATCCAATCCTTTCCAAAATTCATTCCATCTTACCTGTTCACTGCCCACTCCGGACCCTGGAAATACATTCAATTTTTAAACTCATGACAGGAAACTGTTAAATTCAAGTCCATTACCATTCCACCCCAGTCACGAGGTTCAGACCCAAAATTCAAAGGCTAACTACCAACTATCATGCAATAGCTGTGTGACCTTGGTAAGGCTTCTTAACCTCCTAAGCCTCGGTTTCCCATAAACATTCTGAGGAACGGAGATGACTGACCAGCCTCCTAGGGTGACTGAGGATAACAGAGA
Source organism: Macrotus californicus (assembly GCA_007922815.1). Classification (NCBI taxonomy): domain Eukaryota; kingdom Metazoa; phylum Chordata; class Mammalia; order Chiroptera; family Phyllostomidae; genus Macrotus; species Macrotus californicus. The sequence goes on along the minus strand of VMDR010008737.1, from coordinate 10,433 downwards.
AGGTAAACAGAATGCCTATCCTACCAGCTGGCAGACAGAAGGCCAGCAGTAAACAATGACTTTTTATTCCCTGGATCTCCATTGCTCAATCACTCTTCCTGGCAAAAGCACTTCTCCTTGGTGTCATCCTCAGACTGGATCAAATCCTCCGTAGCACGTGGCACTTTGGGGATAACTGGTTCTCATTTCACTCAGCAAATGGACTCGGAAGCAGCAAGTGGGAAACCTACCAGATACGGTTTGCATCCTGGTTTCACCGCTTACTAGCTAGGGAACCCTGGATGAACTACTTCCCCTTCTCTGAGCTTCCACTTCCAAACCTCTAGTGAGGATGACGGGGGCAACACCCGTCAAGCACCCCGCACCATTCTGAACTCACGGTTTGTACACAGTGGTGGTTCAGGTCCCCCCCCAGGATGTTTCACCCATCTTGGCATGAAACCCACAGCCAGGGGTGCCGCCAGCCTTCCCTTCCCCCATCACACTCCCCACTTCTGTGTGGCTGCCTATATGCAGAGTGCGACTTATTTCTGCACACAACATGCTCCTCCACATTGTAAACTAGGTGTCAACCGGGACCATAAATCATCTGTATGTGCAGCCCTACGTCACACCCTGCACACAGGACTGACTGAAACTTTACAGAAGCACATACTTATGTCTGTGCATATTAACTATCCATTCTGCCTCATTTATATTTCTCCCAGAGGTCATATTTTTCCATTGTTTAGTTCTACCCTGCCTGAAAGAGTACTTAATTTTGATTCAATTGTTTGTCTTGTAACAATAACAATCATGAAAAGCACTCAGCAGCCTTAAACTTGATATGGAGAACACATCATGTCACTTCTGGCTTTGATTTTTCTGTTCTGAAACCCATCTCCAAAAGAGTCCAACACCTCCACAAAATACTGAGTATTTTCAAAGTAAGTTGGTCAACCCTCGATATATAGAGGATAATTTGTATTTAGTATCCGACTTTTGGAAGAAACTATGAATGCTACTCAATAACATCCTTTCACCCACTAAGACGCTTTCGCTGACACACCCAGATGTCACTGGCAGCCCGGAGATGCTAAACATTTCTGACAACTGCCCTCTATCTGCACAGCTATGACAGAGGCCAAAGAAGAACTGGGGAACCGGAGCTTTGCAAGAGAAACAGAAAGAACAAAGGCAGCCACAGTGGATAAAACGCATTTCATATCTAAGCAGAAATCTCTAGACAAGTCCACATTTCCCAACCAGTTCTCTCTTTTTACAAGAAAACATCCATATAAAATCTAATTCACATAACAGTGCATTTCCACATATATTTACTTAAAAGTTTCTTGTTCCATGCTGGTTTTTATTCTAAGCAGATTTCAAACTCTTCCTCCTCAATAACAACATCTATGTATCCTCCCTAAAGAATCTAATATGTTTGTCTTAAGAAATGTTTGTTGATGCTGATTATTGAATAAGCAAAGAATCTGGAACATAACTATAAGATATTTCTTAGAAAACATCATATGGTGGATCGCCTCCAGCGCCTCCAAATGGCAGTGTGTTAAAGGCCCCAGTCTGGGGGCTGAGAGAGCACCATCAGGGGCTGCACCACCTTCCTGGTGCATCCTCCTTCCTCATTACAAAGCTAGTGTGTGTGCCACCACGTTTAAAAGCAACGGGATCTCAGAATCGCTGTTACCCCAACTGCAACCCTATGCTCTGAATCAGATTCTAACAAATCCCAAAGTGCTTTACAAAACATAACAGAAGGGACATTGCTCTGTTTTTAAGCAGAGCAAAAGCAAAGCCAAGCTTACCATTGTGATTGCCTCAGCACCGCTTGGAAATGAATGGCCAGGGCAAGGCTGGAGTTCAACCTTTCCATTTCCGGGCTATTGTTTAGCACTGACTTCTTCTGAAAGATCAGAAGACATTAAGCAGCCATGCAGTCCAGGGTGTCTGTTTTAATGTAAGAGTATCACTAGGCTACTCAGTGTTCCCTTTAGAGGATTTAGCCATGCAGAGGGGGAATCAGTGTGTTGCAGTGCTCAGGTGGGGGACTAGCCATTTGGTGACTCCAATCACCCTCCAAACGGTCATCACTCAAGATTGAGAGCCTAATCATTTTTCGCTAGCCATTCCATTAAATGCATTTAATCTCCAATTATCTGAATCCACAGAGAGCACTGTGACCACTGAAAGCATGGCTGAGGGGCTTATGCACACAGAGCTTCACACGCCGAAGTGTGTATCCTATACAGACCTGCTCAGGGTCATCCGCAGAGACGGCCCTGTCTCCAAGGTGACTAGACAGCCAGAGGGGCGAAAATGAAGAAAAGGACATTATACTAATGTCTGGGTAGGGACTCCGACCTCCTGCCTGCCACACCAGGCATACACCTATGAGACAATATGTCTGGTAAGCCTGGGTCAGACCTGTCCCAGCGTCTACTCATCCAGTTGTCTGACTGCACTGTTAAAAATGCAGGACGCCTAAGTAAACTTGAACTCAAATAAATTTTTATACATCTGTCCCAAATATTACATTGGACAGAAGTATACTGAAAATCTTTGTTGTTTATCTAAAATTAAAATGTAATTGGATGCCACGCACTTTATATGGCAGCTCCATTTGCCCCTATTTTTCATTTTTTTAATTTTTTTTCAATTACAGCTGACATGCAGTGTTGTATTAGTTTCAGGTGTACAACACAGTGACCAGACGCACGTAGCTATGGAGTGATCACCACCGTACCCGTCTGACACCACACAGTCGTCACTGTCTCCCCTACGCCGCCTCCACATCCCCATGACTGCTTTCATAACTGGCAATCCGTGCATCTCGATCGCTCCCTTTCTCGCCTACCCTCCCCAGACCTCCTTCCATCTGGCAACCATCAAAGCGCTCTCTGTATCTATGAGTCTGCTTCCATTTTGCTTCTTTTGCTCTTTAGATTCCACCTGTAAGTGGGATCACGCGGCTTTTGTCTTCTTCTGCCTGAGCTGTTTCACTCAGCACAACACCCTCTAGGTCATATGGCGACACTCCTTACTGAGCACTTAGTGTCAGTGATGCAGGGCGCTCTGTGTGCAGGATGTGAGGAAAAAGTCCTCATCAACCAGTAAAAGGGATGACAGATACATAAATAATGGCAAGTTAAAAGTGACCAATCCTGTATTAAGAGAACAACATAAAATGGTAGTGGGGTCGAAAGAGTGAAAGCATTTCTGTGAAATCAATCAGCCAAAGTGATGCGAAGGTATTTGGAATGAAATAGGAATGCAGTGAAGGACATTAGAGATTTCCCCCTGCATTATACTCCTAGTGTGGGGTCTCACTGCTCTGGATTTGTGCATGTATATATCCCCCCTTTGAAAATATTGTATATACCATCGGAGCCACAGCTAGTACAATGGAGCAAAGCCAAAACAATGAAGTTCTTTTCAACAGCGATTATGGCAGCCAAGGCAAAGAAGAAACACAGTGCGGTCCCCAGCTCTCACTACTTAAAACAAAGACTTCGCCCTGGCCAGGTGACTCAGCTCACTGGAGTGTTGTTCCGTACACCCAACGGTCGCTGGCTCGATCCCCCGTCCAGGCACACACCCAAATTGCAGGTTTGATCCCCAGTCATGGCGCATGTGCGAGGTAACCCATTGAGGTTTCTCTCTCACATTGATGTTTCTCTCTCTTTCTCTTTCTCAAATCAATAAATATATCCTCAGGTGAGGATTAAAATAAAAAAGAAAGAAAGAATTCAAATTTATCACACCAAGCTAACCTCTTTTTCCTTGTTCTGAGCTCAGAGAAATTCATTTCAGAAACTTTAATAAAAAGGCAGTGACATCATTGGCACCGCGCTCTAGAGTAACTTAGGGCAGAAACACAAGCACACCCTACGTTACGGAACACTAAATGAAAACCAAGGGCACAGTGCCATGCCTGCCTACGTGTAAACATGACGAATGTCCACACACACTTGGCATAAGCACACGCCTCTCCTCTACAGGGGCTGGAAGCGGGGAGCCTGGGACCTTGTGCAAAATCTGCCTTGCAGCCTGATTTAGTGCAGTGTTTGTCATTTGCGGTGGTCACGGTTCCACCAGCGTTCTTACTCAAAAGGAGCGAAACAGACATTTAAAAGGCCCACTGTTCTCTTTTCAAAAGTTTTACCCCCCCAGTGAGCAAGTCAGCAACGAGTTAAAAGCAAGGAGGGTACTTACCCTCCCTTCTCCCTCCAGGCCCTGGTGTGAGGCGGGCACCTGAGACAGGACTAGCGAAGAGCAGAAAAATGGTCTGGCTAGGCAGACACAAGAAAATAAATTTAGCCCTGACAACATACGTTGATGAAGTGCTTGAATGACAATGGAACATGACAGAGACAAATGCAGGCTAGCACCACCAGAGTCATTAATATATCAGAGGCACTAATTGTTAAAAATCTTTACACTTCCCTGTTGGTGGCATTTGCATTTCTGTGCCCACTCTTTTCCTGGGGAGTTGACAGAAACTCAGCTCCATTATCACTTTCCATCCAGGAAGTTAAAAACAGTCTACATTCCTGATCTTTGATTAGCCACTGAAAATAAGTTGTAAATAGATGGCCTGGTGTGCCCCGTTTCTGAGGAGTGACAGGACATCGATGACAGGCTCCTTCACTCGACAGTGGAGCAAGAATGCCAGGGTCCGTGAGAGAAAATGAAGGAAGCCCAGTCTCTGCAGAGGCTTCCCCTCTCTCTCATCTTGGTAGCTAAAACTCTTCTACTCCCATCGAAGGCACCTTGAGAGTATCTGGTCACACCCACTCATTTTACAGATGAGAAAACTGAGAACCAGACACAAAGGTCTGGCTACCCAGCGGATGACCTGGGCCCAGAATCTAGGCCTCGGCTTCGCATCTCATGCCCTTCCCATCACATCTTGAAACAGTAGTATACGAGCTGTCAAGATGCCATTTCCACTCAGCCAAGTCTCTGGCTTTCCATCTTTAAACCCCACTCTCTTTCTGATCTGCTTCTCCCCCAGTTGCTCCCCCACGCCCCATTTCCATGCTGTGTGGACTGGAGGGTTTACATAAGGACGGATTGACCAATTCCAGCACAAGAGTTGTTAGCACCTCACATGCACCTCTGCAGCTGCACTGCAGTGTGACTGCACATAAGAAAATGCCACCAGAGCAGCCAATTACTATGTCCAGCTGCACGCATGGGTTCCCGTGCGGCATGAAATGACAGCACCCACCATCTGCCTTGCCTTCCACAGCTTTATCTCCCTTTCCTCAGTAACAACTAAAGGAGTATAGTGTATAGAATTTCATAGTCAACACCAATTTTTTATTATTCATATTTCATGCTCCTAACTGTACTATAACCATTTCAACTTTTGTGGCTTCCTCATATATGCTAAAGAGTCACAGGAAGCTAAAAACACTTCATTTCTTGTACACTGCACACATAAGGAACTGACAAGATAAGCTTAGAATGCTCATGCTTTTCAGAACCTAAAAATACACAATGCATGAAAGATAGGAAAACCATGTCCAGCCATGACTAGGCCTCAGTACCTCCTATCAGAACAAAACATATTTTCAGGGAAGTACAAAAGGAAACTGGAGAGAAAACAAAAAGGAATACGATTATGTCCTTCAAAAAATTCAACCCCTTGATAAAATGCTAAAAAAATTGTTTTTTAAAAAATCTGAAATCAATTTTCTATTGTAAAGAGAATTTTAAGAATAAACAACTTGAATTTTTGATATATGGATTCAATAAATTCACTTGTCTCTCAGGAATAACCGAAGTCCATTATTTACAGAATCATGTTAGAACACAGGAAATAAGGGGGCAAGACTGAAGAGTGAGAGGCAGCACGAGAGATGCACTGAGAGACTGAAGGATGGAGGAGAGGGAGAGATGGGGAGAGGCATGGGGAGAGGGTGGGAGATGGAGACAGATATCGGCAGAGTGGGAAAAACTGGGAACGGGAGAAAGAAGAATGTCTAGTGCTTTGTGGATCCTAATATTCGTGCATCTTTGGTCTGTTTCTGTTCAGTTTCTTCATCAGCCTAATTGGTATAGACGGCCTCCTTATGTAATTATACTTAAAAACAAGCGAGTTAAAGTAATGCCAGGAAAAACTTTGACCAGCAGACACTTTTATCCTCGGTATATTTTGAAGAATTTCCACTACTGTATTTGATTTGCCACATCCAACATAGTCAAAGGGCAAGAAGAACTTATTTGGCAGGTGATAATGGTTTAGCTGTATCTCAATATGCAACTGATTTTTCTGCCCTAGCAATGTTGAAATTTTCTGTCGACAATGATTTAAGACCCAAGTTACCTTTTGCTCTGTAGAAGGTACTTCAGGATTCTTAAGAGAAACTGGGTCTTCTATCAATAACATCTTAATTAACACCCAGGACTAATTTTAAGTCCTTCAAACCTCATCTGCTAGAGTCATAAAACGGATTTCTGGAGCGCTGCATTTGCTGATCTAGCCCAGCTCCCAGCACTCTCTGGAGCTCACACATACGTAGAGACAAACGACCCAGTCTGTCATTTGAGTCTCACTCTAAGGGACTCTCATTCAGTTCTTCAAGTCTTCATTCAGATTCTTCTCTTAATTCTTTCATCATGCTAGACTAGACATCATCACTTCTTGGATAGGTTTTGTTGGTGCAAAATGCCTGAAGGAGAGATTTGAGCTTCATATGGCGCTCTGCAGCTTGGCTCTGAATAAGGTGACCTTAGCAGTTACTAAGTAGCAGGTGACCAGGAAGCTGGGACCCACCATGTGATCACTGTGTTAGAGGGAGCAGTGACTCATTGGTAGGCCACCTGCATGGGAGATGAGCTACAGCAGAAGGCTCCCTGACAGACTACTGGGAGGCAGCATCTGCCAGAGAAACTGGCTAACAGCTGGGTGCCCCAATAAGAGGAAGTCTCAGGAGATCTTCCTACCCTGACAAGGAGAAACTGCAAACACAAAAATACACCCAAAAAGTCATCTTCAAATGAGAACATCTAGAGAGCAAACAAAATATCCAGACACACACAGACTGACATAGGAGTGGTGAAGGCAGCAAATAGTTTTAAAGGCTCCTTAAAATCATGCACTCACCAGGAAAGAAGATGCAAATGGGTTTGCCTCTTGATCCCTCAGAAAATTGGGTAGCAACCTCCTCCAGCTTCATAAACTATTGTTGATGAACAACTTTACAAGGTCTAAAATAGAACACTGAACCAACTTAAAAGAACGCCTGATCCCAGGTATATGGCTTCAGTACAGAGATTTTATAAGTATTGAGAAACAGTAAAACAAATAGAAGCAGGATGTTCTTAAGCCCATAAAACCTTTAGTGTGAATTATCTGTAGATCTGGGTTTGTTTCCCCCCCCCCCGCCGTTGGCCAAGAGTCAAGAACCCAGAGAGAGAATATCACAAGACAGCACCATGGATAATAATGGCAAATATCTTTGCCTTTTAAGAGTTTCAAAATTTGCCAGATTTCAAAATATTAACAGTTCAGTCATCCTTCAGGGACTGGTTAAGTCAAACCTAGCTGTGCCCACTGCTCGGTCCCCAACCCCACCACACACCCAGGTCCCTGCTTCCAGTCTTCCTTCCAAGGTTCCAAGGACTTCAGCTCTACCTCCGAGAAATCCCATCGGAGGCACCAAAACTCTTCTGATGCCTACACAGCCCAGTTCTGCCCTCCCCACCACTGTACTGAATGACCCTGAACCATGCCTCTATGTTACAGTCTGTGGAACTACTGTTCCAGTACACAAATTTCCCTGGAACCTTAATGCTTTCCTCAAATATGTAGACAGAGTTCACTTTCATGGTCTCAGACCTTCAATGGGCTGTCAATGCTTCCAAGAAACCCTTCCTGTTCCCCAGACTAGTCAACTTCCTTCTCTACTCAACTCCCATATAACCCTCCCCACTCTCACTCAGGGGTTTTGTCATGCATCAAGAAAAGTGAAGCCACCAAACCTACTTTTTAAAATTAAATGTATTGGGGTAACACTGGAAATCTATTAAAATACCGGCTTTTTAAGCTTGTAGAATTCCTTGTGCCTAATCTTTGTATCCAGCAGGTGTCACTTCGTAAAAGTTGCAAAAGCAAAACCTGAAGTTGAAGGTTTCTTCAAAGAACTATGAGGCCAGCTTGTGGGGCTACTAGACTGCCATGGTCCTCGGGTCTCTTCCAAGGACACTGTGAAAACAACACTGGCAGTGAGAGCAGGTCCATGAATAAAAACAAGCTTCAAACCTCTGACATGAGTACATTGACTCTTAACAGCTCGTTGCATTTTCTCAGCCACCAAAATCCGCTAAGATACCGCAGTAAATTAGGATCTCAGAAACACTTCTGGTGCTCGCTATGGCAGCACATACACAGAAGTAATTCTGCTGAGAGAGTAACTCTCTGCTGAGGGGAACTGCCAAGTCTGTGGATATCCACGTGGTATCTAGACTCAGACTGGTATGAAATCACAACAGCAATGCCAACAGATCTGATCTTTAACCAGTTTAAGAATGTCAAGTTTATGTTGTCATATTCCTACTTTAACATAGGATAGTTCAACATAAAGTCTGAGACTGGAGTTTATTTTGTATCTTATTTATCTTTTGCTAATAAAGATATATGATTGAGAATAAAAAAATAAAATAAAAGACCTGCTTTTTATTAAAAGCAAATTTATTAAAATCAGTGATCTGGAAAGGGGACATAAAAATAAAACATTCATAATTTTTTATGTATTTTTCCATGTCCATGAGTCCCTTTTCTTTTTTCCCAATCTCCCCACCCCCTAACCCCTTCCCCCACCACACTAGCTGTGATCTGCTCTCCATCTATGAGTCTGTCCCCATTTTCCTTGTTAGTTCAGTTTGTTCATTAGATTCCACACATGAGTGAAATAAAATGGTATTTGTCTTTCTCTGACTGGCTTATTTCACTTAGCATAATGTTCTCCAGGTCCATCCATACTGTCGCAAAGGGTAAAATTTTCTTCTTTTTCAGCCCAGTAGTATTCCATTGTGTAAATGTCCCATAGTTGTTTTATCCACTCATCTACTGATGGACACTTGAGCTGCTTCCATATCTTGGTGATTGTAAATAACACTGCAATGAACATAGGGGTGCCTATGGTCTTTCAAATTAGTATTATGGGTTCCTTCAGATATACTGCCAGAAGTGGGATGGTTGGGTCAAAGGACAGATCCATTTTTAATTTTTTGAGTTATCTCCATACTGTCTTCCACAGTGGCTACACCAGTCTGCCTTCCCACCAATAGTGCAGAAGAGTTCTTCCCCTTGTTCCACATCCTTGCCAAAACTTGTTGTTTGTTGATTTATTGATGATAGCTATTCTGACAAGTATGAGATGGTATCTCATTGTGGTTTTTATTTGCATTTCTCTGATTAGTGATGCTGAGCATCTTTTTAAATGTCTATTGGCCATTTGTATGTCCTCTTTGGAGAAGTGTCTATTCAGGTCTTTTGCTCATTTTTTAACTGGGTTGTTTGTTTTTTTGGTGTTCAGTTTTGTAAGTACCTTATACATTTTGGATATTAACCCCTTATCAGATATATCAGTGAATATGTTCTTCCATTCTGTGGGCTTTTATTTTGTTGATGATTTACTTTGTTGCACAAAAAACTTTTTAGTTTGATATAGTCCCATTTTCTTTTTTTGTTTCCCTAGCCTGGGGAGATATATCCAATAAAAAATTGCTATGAACAATATCTAAGATTTTGCTGTCTATGTTTTCTTCTAGGATTTTTATGGTTTTGTGTCTAACGTGTCTTTGATCATTTTTTAATTTATTCTTGTGTGTGGTGTAAGAAGGTGGTCTAGTTTCATTTTTCTGCACATACCTGTCCAATTTTCCCCACACCATTTACTGAATAATCTTTAGCCCATTGTATGTGCTTGCTTCCTCTGTTGAATATTAATTGACTACAAAGGTATAGGTTTATTTCTGGGCTCTCTATTCTGTTCCATCGATCTATGTATCTGTTTTTATGCCAGTACCATGCTGTTTTGATTACTATGGCCTTATAGTATAGTTTGATACTAGGTAGCATGATTCTTCCAACTTTGTTCTGCTTTCTCAGGACTGCTGTTGCTATGTAGGGCCTTCTGTGGTTCCATACAAATTTTTTTAATATTTGCCTACTTCTGTGAAATACGTCATTGGAATCTTGATAGGAATTGTACTGAATTTATAGATTGCTTTGGGTAGTATGGACATTTTAACAATGTTAATTCTTCTATCCATGAACATGGTATGTACTTCTACTTATTTGTATTTTCTTCAATTTCTTTATTCAGTGTCTTATAATTGTCCATATATAGGTCATTTACATTCTGGTTAGGTTTATTCCTAGGTATTTTATTCTTCTCAAAACAATTATGAATGGAATTGTT